>AWUE01016272.1:0-55300 GCA_001974825.2 Corchorus olitorius | reverse complement strand
GAATCCATTTCCGGAATTCTTGGTTATTCCACATTCTTTAGCGTTCTTGAAGATTAGAAATGTTCTTGAGCATTCTTGAAATTATAAAGTTTGAAGAAAATATGAAGAAAGGGCAAAAATGTAAAAAGAGGGCGGTGATAAGTAAAAAGGGGGCGGTGTTTAGCAATCCAGAAACATATTATTATCAAAACCTTTTTTTTATTTTTTGTCCTTGGGTTACAAACAGTACTTAACAAGGAAAATGATTAACTGCTAATTGTCCTTGATTGAATAAAAATTTAAATTATAAGGACTCAATTAAATTCAATAAAACAATAACATGGTAAAACTAAAATTTATGGGAAATAGAGTCTTAGATCGTGAATTGACCATTATTACAAAGTTCACAATAGAGGAAGGAATTCCTCTGCTTTTGGTTTAGAAATCCCCAAACGAAACGATCGACTATTTGGTTCGCTCTCTACAACTTTCTCTCACTGCCGGCGGCCGGAAATCCCCGTTCCTATCGATCTTTCGCAAAGGTAGTTTCACCGATTCCTTCGTTTTTCGTTTGTATTTTTTCCCTTCTTTTTCTCCCTTTTGATGTTTGTATGCTTTCATGGTATTCAATCTGGAAATTTCAAGAAAGGAAGCGAATTCCGGTGACCGCTGGTACTGATTACAGTCTGATTAATCATTATAGAATGGAATTAGCGGATCGAGCCGTTGGGTTCCTATTAACTTCGATCAGCCTATCCATTTTCACATATTATACATTTTGGGTCATCATCCTGGTTAGTCATTTATTAATTATACAACTTTATTCAATTCTCAATCAAATTATTATGTTGTTAATTGAACTTGATTCTTACATATTTCATGGTGTTTTTTTAATGGCAGCCATTTGTAGACAGTGATAATTTTATCCACAACTATTTCCTACCCCAAGAATATGCAATCCTGATTCCTGTTTGTGCTGGTGTGGTTCTCCTTTGCCTCCTCTCATTGTTCATTGGGTTCGTGATGCTCAAATCCAAGAAGAAGAAGGCTTGATTTTGCTTTACATTCTCTTCTTATAACATGTTTCAACTGGTATAGCATTTCTTGTAGTAGTTTTTTTCCTTACTATTCTGGTTGGAATTTCAGTTTTGAGATGAGAGAATTTGTCCAATCTATCATATTTAACATGAATTTTGTTGCTTACTTGTATTGTTGTTTCATGGTACTTTGTTAGATTGTTGCAAACTTGCAACCTGTCTTGTTCCAATCTAATACTATATAGCAGCTACCATTTCCCATTTATGATCTTGTTTTGTTGCAAGATTTCATTCAAACCCAGCTCCATTGCTACAAGACTTGTTATATAGATAAGTAATTAGGTTTATCAGCATTCTAAGGGTACAAAGACATGTTTGGATTGTATTCTGATATCAGTAGGGAAAACACATTCTAGGGAAACACAACTCAACATGAGAGTTTAGACCTTAAGGAGCCATTTGTTTCGAGGAAATGGGATATACCAATGCGGGCAGAGATGGCCGGGTATTTCACTTATTAATAAGTGTAATGGCCGGGCATCGCCTGGTAATGTGATACCCATCTGTCAAGGTAAGTCTGTGCGTATGGGTATATCCGATATTCTCGTGCCACAGTAACCAATCGTGGGTATTTCACTTAAAAACCTCCTCTTATCCGGACATATTTCTATGTACCCTCGAAACAAACGGCCCCAAACATATCTTCCTTGGTAAAATTGATTCAATGTACAGTTAGAAAATGGGATTTATTGCTGATCTTGAATTCTTGGTATTGCTTATTCCTTTATGCAATACTCGAAAATTTGGTTTATCTTTTTGGTTATAGGGAATTTACTTCAAATTTGTTTGTTGTTGATTAGTTTCTTAGTCTTTTTCTTTTTCACAAACATGTTAAGAAACTGAATTCCGCGAGGCTCCTCTATATTCCCAGTTAGCTGCCATAATTCAATTGGCCGTGGGTTTTAATAGAGGTTTAAATTCTTCTTGTGAAACTGGTTCATGTAAGTTACGTGCCATAGAACTGAACGAACATCATGAATATGCAAATAGAAGGAATGGAAATTCCCAATTCTAAATTCAGGCAAACTGAATAATGTTTCAAAAGAAAAGAGGCTATATATATAATCTAAAGCAGAAAGCTCCAAACTCCTAAGAATCTAAAACATGTCTTTATCCAAGAAAATTCTCCGGAAGATGATTCAATGGTAAACAGAACAATAAAACATGATGAAAAATTCTGGCACAACCAATCACGACAGCCTGATAAGGATCATCAAAAAGTCAAACCATCTTGAACTTTACATGAATCAAACCAGAACCAGCCTTGCAGCAGCATTGAGAATCGGAATATTGTCTTAATCTACTGTTGGAAAGCACTGGAATCATCTTCCCCTGCAACAAAATTACAGAAGCAACACAGCTTTTAAGTTTTGACCAACATAAAATCGAGATGTTTTGATCGTGAAAACATGACAAATCAAAGAGCTAAGATGTTTTAAGGAATATTAAAACATGGGATAATTCAGATCTTGGCAAAACATACCAGAAAGAAAACTCCTAATATATGCCTTCAAGTCCATGAATTATCAAAAGCAGCCGAAGTAATAGCCTGAGCAAATTCCTCAAAACTGATCCGTCCGTCACCGTCCGTATCCGCCTCCTTGATCATCCCCGTCAACTCCTCCACAGTCAATGCATGGCCGAGCTTCGCCATGGAATGTGCCAACTCAGCAGCAGTGATAAACCCGTTTCCGTCCCTATCAAACATCTTAAACAGCTGTTTCAGTTGCTCCTCGCTGTAGGGTGATTTCTCCGACAACAGCTCCGGCGCCACAAGAGCCACGAACTCCGAGAACTCCACCAGACCATTGCTATTCGTGTCAGCCTTTTGTATAAGGGCTTCAACCTGATCAGAACTCGGCTTTAACCCTAACGACCGCAAAAGCGAACCAAGTTCCAGCTGTGTTAAGCTCCCATCGTTGTTCCGATCAAAAGAACGAAAGATTTCTCGTAGTTCCGCAATTTGCTCATCATTTAACTTCTCCGGTTGCTTCTCACTCATCTTTTTTTCCTGGTCTCCCATGTTATATATATAACAAACCTTAAAATCTTTCTAATCTCTCTCTCTCTCTATATGTATCTATATACCCTAACCTAAAACCTTAAACCAAAGAAGAAAAAAAAGAAAAAGATGGAAGCTTAACAAACAAACTGACAAGGAAATCCTGGTACTTTTCTATGTAAGGCTTGGTTCATCACTTCCATTGATGGGATCTCGAAAAGCAGGATGATTGAGTTCCTGGGTTGATTTTGTCTGGTTTCAGATATGGGATCACTTTTTAGGATCCAAGATTTTGCCTTGAAAGCCGTTGGTTATTCTTCCTGTTTTGATGGATCTTTGAGTTTACCGGTGACTAACCAAAATAGCGGATCATAGTAAACAAACAGAAAATGAATGGAAAGATCTTTGCAATGAAGAGGAAAATGAGAAGGTGCCACGATTCTTTCAATCCTTTATTTCCTTTTTCTGTATATTGAAAACGTAGTTTATACTACCATATTTGTCTAATAGATAAATTGTCAACATTATGAAAGACAAAATTAATTATTGACAATTTGAATTCCTAATGTCTAGTTTTCCTTTTTTTTTTTATGGTTTAGTTTTTTATATATTAAAAGAAAATTCCAATAGGAAAATACATTAAAGTGAGCCAATTCCGTGATTGGTGCACGTCTTTCTTGCTGGCTAGACTATGTCAACCGATACCAAAGAGGGTAGTTCTAATACACAATTGGAATCCCATCTTAATTTGTGGTTTAATTAGTGACTATGGACCAATCCCATTACGACACGTCATGAACAAGAAGATGAAAATTACAAAAGTGGACATATCACATATGGTAGGACTTAATTAGGAGCTGATTTTGAGTAGTTGTTTGATGAATTGAGTGAGGACGGTGGGATGTTGGTGCTCGGCTGCTTTGCCTTAAATTATCCAGTTTTGACTTTATTGTGAGAATTTTTATTCAAGGAATTATTCTCATTGAAAAAAAGCATCGATCAAGTAATCTATAATTGAATGCTAGTATAATTAGCATCACAGGAGTAGTAGAAAATACATTAAATTGCTTGCAAGTTGCAATCCTAAAGCACAATTTGGTGCCAAATTTATGCACCCAAATTCATCACTTGGAGACTAAAAAGTTGGATATTCTTTTTTGATTCAACATTGCTGTATATCTTAATCTTTTTGACTGAAAGCTTTAATTCGAGAACCTGGATGGAATTAGGTTCAAAATTTAACTGGCGCCATGTTATTATTCTATCCCTTTTCTTCTTAGTGGAATAAAGCCAATTTGTCTGTAATGAATCTAAGAAAGGTTCAACAATCAACAAGGAACTCAATGGTCAAAAGGTAAGTAGTATATAGGTGAATCAAGAGAGCCTGAATTGTTAAGTAGTTAGAACAAAAATGCTGGGGACAGGGTGTGGAATTGGCTTCTTCAATGTTGGTTAAGAAAATATTATTCCAACAGTAAATAAATCCTATGGATTAACATGGAAGGATAGCACTAACATGTTAAGACTCCCATGTGACCAGAAAACAGACCATCCGATGATTTTGCCGGAAAATTAGGTCCAACAGGTAACAAGTTGAAGTACTAATAACTGACTGGCTCTAGTAGTACCTAGCAAATTGTATAGTTACTATGGTTGAGTATGCTAGCTCTAACATCAAACTCAACATCAAAGTATTCAAAGTATAAGAGCTACAAATAACATGTATTTGATGCTTGGCTATGACTCAAGCAATTATAATAATTGATTCTGCCTAAATCATCATGTGATAAAAGATTGATACACATTCTACTCAACAGCTACAGACATGAGACATCCTTAACAATTTTACATGTATATATGTCTTCAAAATACCACACCCACGACAATATCAGTTTGACATGGTTTCAAATTTTACTTCAATTGATGCATATAATGTCAAATCTATGTCTTTCACATGTATTATCGATCGGAATATATAATTGTTAAAGCATGTTTGTAACCTAAACTGTAGATGTACATATTGACAACACGAAAAATTTCCTTTTCTGCAAGTAAAGATCAACTCTGAGATGAAGTAAATATAAATCCTTCAGAGATATCAAATGCATAATGCATCTTGCTACTGATCTAGAAGAGGACTACCCTGTCTAGCAAGCACAAAAAGGCCACCATCTCCTCTTGATATCCGAAGGTCCTCGTCAAGATATGTGATCAAAAGCCAGGACTTTGAACGTTCACCAGGGATCGGAATTTTAAGAGGTGGCTGACCAGATATGCCTCTTGATATACCAGCCACCAAGTCCTGCAACGGGGCAAGAGATTGCTGCACAGGCAACAAACTGATTTTCTGACCAAAAACATCCACTTCTGCAGGAAGATCAACGGTTGGTTTTATCTCCGGTGGTTGCAGTGTACCTTCCTTGAATTCAACCTGAATGTTTTGGAAAGAACATTGGTTCCTCGAGGAGCAAATCTTTAACAATAAAAACTTTACCTGATTCTATATTGTAGAACAAACAGAAGGTTTAGTTAAAGACGGACCTGTATTCTTGAAGGAGTTCTAACTTCAAACGCAGCAGTTGCACTGAAAGAGAATTCGGCAAACGGGCTGGACAATGTGGTGGAGTTCACAATGGATAGACTTCCTGTATCGATCGTTTGGCTTATACTTTTGACTTTTAAAAATGGAGTTGCACCAGCTGCCAGTAGCGGCAACAGCTCAGAAAATGCAGTGTACCTGATGAATTAGCAAACAAAATCCTGAGCATCAATCATTGTAATCTGGAAAACCGCCACATTATGAAGCATCATCCAACGCTAATCTTCAGTATCTATATTATAATAAAGGTTAAAGTTAATGTCAATCCTATTGAGACCACAATACAAATTCAGGTCTTATGTAGAAGCATGTGTAGACTGCAATTTCTAATTCTATCAAGATTTCTATGAGTTCAAAGCAAATTTATGATCTTTATAGCAATACTATAATATGACGGCAGCATTGCTACAGTTAATATTCCAATTCCCAACTTTCAATCTGACTTTGCTAAGAACTTTCTAGATAAAGTAAAGGCACTAACTTTAAGCAAAGAACAAGATACTCACAGCAAAACCCAGTTGCCGTCAAGAAGCTGAGTAGCCTCGACCGGAGCTCGAGTGGGGTTAACCGCCTCCAATTGATTGACTAACTCCAAAACCTCAGCACGAACCTCCGCCCCTGCACGAAAACCCAATTCGGTCCCATAAAACGTATCCACCAAACACCTCTTCAAATCCTCAATCCTATTATCAAATGCCTCCTCTTCCACCTTCTCCGCCGCAGCAGTGGGTACACCGTTACCCTTCTCAATAAACTCCTCCTCCCACTCATCCTCATTGATCGGAGGATCCGAGTCCGGGAGCTTGGTGGGTTCGGGTTCCGACCCAAGCTCCGTCTTTTCGCCCCATTCGTCGGTTATGCTAGCTTGGGAAGAAGAAATTGGGGTGGGTTTGGGGTCGGAATCGGGTTCGGGAGTAGCGTCGGGTTGGGAGCTGGAAAGAGAAATGAAAGAAGAGAACTTGAGACTTTTATGGGGTTTAGTTGAAAGGGGAAATGAGAGAGAGTTGGATTTCAGGGGTAAAGGGAGAGAAGGTTTCGGCGATTGGGAGAGGAAGAGAGAAGAAGGCTGGGCGGTGAAGAGGAGTGCCATTTTTCCTTTGGGCGTGTGGCAAATTTTTTTCCTTTCGTTTTTCTGTTCTCACTCCTTCACTCACTCAGGTTTTTTTCATGGTTGGTTGGTTAATGGTTTTTCTTTTCTTGTGGTTGTTTTCAAATTGCAAATCAAAAATCTTTTCTTAGATTTTTCTTATACTAAATTTTAGAATACATTTAATTTTTATGTAATTTCAATTTCAATTTAAAAAAGTGGTAATGGTTAAGAGAAAAAATTAATGGATTTCTCATTTATTTTGTGTGTATTATATATAAAAATCGTCTCTTTTAAAATAACAATCATTTTTCAAACAAAAAAAATAACAATCATGTGTGTATTAATTATGTAATTAGGTACTTTTAAACCCCAAAAAAGAAGGGAAAATAATGCACACATAAAATTTTTAATAATTGAATTCATGGTTGTTCTATTCTAAAACCAAGGGAGGAACAATACCTCTATTTTTTTTCTTTTTAATGTTTATGTATATGATAATGTAGTCTATTGCAAGTGCATATATGTGATTGTGTGGATCAAATATTTGTTCTACTCTTATACATCAAAATCTCAAAGATTTAAAATGTTATTTCCAAATGACATTATGGCACTGTTTGATTTGGAGTAATTAATTAATGGGATATACTCACGTGAGTGAGGATGGTCGAATATTTCACTTATTAAGCGAATTTGTTGTATATCATTCAATACCGTAATACTCATTTATCGACATGGATATCATATTATTTGTGTGTTCGCAACACCGCAAATAAGTCGGCACATAAGGATAATATTCAATACATAGTAGATAAGTCGGCACATTAGGGTAATATTCGATATACCTCGCGCTACAATATCCAAATATAAGTATTTCACTTAAAACCTCTGTTTTATCCAGATATTTTTTTTCAAATCCCCTCGAAACAAACTGACTCCTGATTTTTTTTTTTTTTGACAACGACTCCTGGTTGTTATTTTGAAAAATTACCAGCATTTTTTTTAACCAGAGATCACTACCATCTTGTGAAGATGGCAAAAAAAAAAGAAAAAAAAAGAAGAAGAAATTACCATCTCTTTTTTTTATTTGTTGGCAGAAAGAAATTACTATCTTTTTAGAAGGGAAAAAATATTATTGAAATAGAATTTGTGGAAACAGAGAGGCCTATGTCGCTTGAGAGATGGGCCTTAGCGGATGGAAACTTATGGACTTATGACCCAGCAAGCAAGAAGGGCTGAATTGGACTTTAAAGATGGAAAACACGTTGAAAAGACTATTGGCCCAATGGACCAACAAAATTCTTAGAGCTCTGTTTGGGTAGGCAAAGGAGATTAGGAGAAATGCTTGTGTTGACTAAAAGAGTATGGAAAAATAATAGTACTACACTACTACTAATACATATGGCTGAAAAATTATGTGGGACAGAAATACTGTAGAAAAAATTAAATGTTTGGGGGCACTGAAATGAATATAGCTAGGGTGTTGCTTCAATTATTTGAAACTTTTATTTCAAACAAATAATAATACGAATACTACTATATTTGAAGAATTAATCATAAATGCCATTTTAGAAGAAGCTGCAGCCTGCAAGGGAAAGGAAAGGAAAGCAAATTCGGCTTAAGGGAAGGACAGGGATGCAACAAGCAAGTCAGCAGCAGCAGCCCATCAAATATGACAGTCATGCCCCACTTCTTCACCCACATGTGGCAGTTGGACCATTTTATTTAATATAAGGCCACACAAAAATTATGAATTTAATCAAAAAAAAAATGGAAATTGCAATGGCTATATGGCTATGCCTAACTATAAACAAGTAAACTAGTGTTTTACTTTTTGCAACAATTTAGAGTGAAAAAAGACTTGTCTTCTAGTTGTCATCATTCATATATAATCTAGTATTTATTTGTGGTGCAGTGTTTGCCATTTTTTTTCTTCTTTTTCCTAAACAAATTATATGGTTTGTTTGTGATAATTAAGCAAATTATCGATCTTAATCTAAAGATAAATTTTTAGTAATATAATGAGTATATATGAAATCTTTGCTAAAATAAATATAGGGAGTCATAATATATGAGTCTTCTTGTGACATTTCAAATGTAATGTATGAGAATAACCACACGAGTACAATATTTTTAGATATTAATAGCTAGACATGCAATGCATACATAGGAACAAGCAAAAAAACATTATTATAGTACTGTTACAATTTATTGCAAGCATATGATGATGATCCGAGTTATTATAAGTGATATCTTAGTGTGATTAATGGCTCATACCCATGAAGTATATATCTATCTATACTATATATTTTGCTATTAATGTTTTTATTAAAATTTTTATTATAAAGTGTTAGAAATTATTAAATGTGTTATAAGATGATGTGGTCATATATACAATAATAAATTTCGTACCCAACTACTTCTCCAACAGAAATCTGATGAGATTCAAGGACAACATTATGATGATGTTTGTATATGTATATATTGCGTATGTGATTGAATTGTAGCTATATAGCTAGGTGCTATAGTAATAATTAGTGCATGCTTGCAGCTGGTTATAATGTCTTGGGGACTTTGCTACCACAAGCAAAGTATATATCAAAATCCACTTGAGAAAAACTAATTAAATTGTCTCAAAACTTTTACATTTATTTCTCATATTCTAAGATATCAATGCTCTCTATTAAATTCTTGGCATTAGCATTAATTGTATGTTATATATACATCTTATATACATATATATATATATATATATATTATTTTCGATATAATGATGTCTTGATGTCATGTGTGATACCATCAAATACAATAACATTGCCAAGTCATTAATTATGTGCTTTATCCAATATATGAATATATATAGTTGAAAGTCAAGAAAACACTTTCTTTTTTGCTACATGTAGTACAAATGGTATTACTATACTTTAAGAGCCATGCCAATTATAACATCGATTTCATAACTATAATAATGTAGAGAAAAATTGTATATATATACAATAATATGAATTAACATATCTATTATTCATGCTAATTGGTATTCGCTAGTCACTTTAGACTTGATTAATATTAAATCAAATCGGAGAAATTCTCTCAAAAGTCTATTTTCTCAATTCACAAGATCAAATCCACCATATTACTTAGGACATCGAGAAATAGACTTTGTTTTGATTCATCGCTTGAACTACAATTATACATGAAATGAACTGCTATTTTGTTCCATTGATACGTTTAATTCTTATTTATAATTAATGACATCTCTATTAATACTACAAATTTGAGATTTCATCATAAAGTACGAAGCAATGTATTATATATTTCATGTAAAATGCCATTAAAATTACACATTATCATGAGGGGAAATTTTTTTCATTTTTCTCCAATTTTAATCGATAAATATATGATCTCATTTATAAGACAAATGTTGTTTTTAATGAAGTTTCTTTCATAAATTCATTCTACCTAAAAGGAAAAGAAGAGGAGGAAGGAAAAATGAAAAAAATAAAGGAAGAGATGAGAGAGTGGTCCTTTTGATAATGACCCCCTTTGGATTTTAGTATAAGAGAGTCAAAACCCCATTTATATCTTCATGGCCATGGAAGCAATGCAACCCTACCTTCTAAACTACCCTTGCAGCCATTAGGGGACAAACTTCAAGATTTCTTTTGGGACCCATTCATCAAACCAAAATGGACGGCTTTGATCCTTTGACATTTCCCACACCTCCAATCTGATGGACCCACAATCTCCCCCCCAAATGAACGGCTGTGATCGTTTGACCACCTTGATACATTTCCTTTTTGACTCTTTCCACACACTTCCCTTCTTCTCATGGTAAGAAAATCTAAACTTACCATAACAAAAGACAAAAAAAAAAAAAAAACGTAACGCACGCGAAAAACGGAGAGCGTGGAAGTAAATATGGAATCCAAATCAAAATCCGCGAGATTTTACACTTCACGATTTTGGCATTGCGCGTGTGTTAAGGAATTAAGTAGAAAATTAAAAAGGTTTGACTTTGGGTTGGGGGCTTTTCTTTTCTTCTTTGCTTTTGCATTGGGAAACGCATAGAAAAGAAGAAGAAGGGATCGGATTTCTTTCTTTCTTACTATACAAAACGGGCACGTGGTAAAAAAGGATTAAAAAAATGTAACAGTAACGGCGTTGATCGGTTTCCATCAAACGCAGTTAAATTCCGCGTTTACCACGTACGGTAAAATATTTATAAATTACTACTTTGCCTGAAAATTTATTACAAAGAGAGAGAGATAGAGCGGCAGAGAGTGTCCGTTTTTTAGGTTTAGAAAACCAAAAGCCAAAGCAAAAACAAAGATAAAAGGAGGAAGAAAAAAGGAAAATTTTTTTGTTTTCTTTCTTCTTCAAACAAAACACCGACAACACTGGTGGTAGTATTTACTCTTTTATTACTACATTGTGTTTATTATTATTATTATTAAATTTCATTTTTTCTTGGTTAATTTCATTCAATTTTCTTCTTTTGTTCTTTAAGCTTTAATATTCATGGTGGGTTTTTGATGCTGTTTTTTTCTTTATAAAAATCTCATTTTTTTTTGAGAGTGGGGGAAGGTGGTGGGTTTGAAGGTGAATCTATGGTCTTTTTCTTTTTGAAAAGGATCCCATCATTTATTTTCAAATTCTGTGCCTTTTTTGCATTTATTTGTTAGTTAGAGAGCCCCTTGTGTGTTATTTTCTTAGTGATCACTGCCTTCTTCTTCTTACTTATTTATTTCTTATTTGCTTTCAATTACTGGCTTTTTACTTGAAGGTTTAGTGACTGAATTTTGAGGGTTTTTTTTTTAAATTTTTTTTTATTTTGGTAGTGATTTCAGTTTTGGTATGTATATCTCGACGTTTGATTTTGGAGTTGCACCGTTTTTTGGTTAAAAGCAGGAGCGTTTCAAGTGAAGGGGGAGAAGAGAGGGTTAATACTTAATTAAAAACACAAAATCTAAGGTTGATCAGAAAGGAGAAAATATGTATGGAGATTGTCAAGTCATTTCGTCTATGGGAGGGAATGTGGTTTCTTCAGAAACCCTATTTTCATCACAGATTCAAAACCCTAATTTCAACTTCTTGCCTTTCCAGCCTTTACCACCCATAATCCCTGTAAGTTTTGCTTCAAATTCATGAATCAAAATTTCCTTTGTTTTTTTTGGTCTTATTTATAACCCTTTTTGTTGTTTTTTTTGGAATTGATTGATTAATTAAACAGAAAGAAGAAAATGGGTTGTTGCTGAGAGGGAAAGAAGAGATGGACAGTGGCTCCGGGAGTGAACAGATTGAAGACAAGTCCGGCAACGAGCTAGAGAGTACCGAGCAGCCGACTAATAAGAAGAAACGCTACCATCGACACACTGCTCGCCAGATCCAAGAAATGGAAGCGTATTTCTCTATCTTTTGAACTCTTCACTTAAGAACATTATTAAGGGTTTCATTATAATTAAGCATGCAAAAAGAAGCCATTAAAAAGATGAAATTTTGATGCTTTTTGTTGTTGCAGTGTTTTCAAGGAATGTCCCCATCCTGATGACAAGCAAAGGATGAGATTAAGCCAAGAACTTGGGCTTAAGCCTCGCCAAGTCAAGTTTTGGTTCCAAAACCGCCGCACCCAGATGAAGGTAATTAAATCACTACTAATTAGCTTTCGCTATCAACCCAAACCCGTAAATGAACTCAAAACTCTCTCTTACTACTGGAAAAGGAAAAAACCCTTTCAAAAGCTTCATTACAAAACCAGACACGAGTCCCGAGAAAACGCGTTGATTGCTTTTGCATTAAAAACCAGACTCAAAATTTAACCCTAAACGGCTCAACCTGGGTACATGTGTTATATCCATCATCATATAGCGTCGCATTGTAGCAGCAGAAGAGAAGGATCTGTATTTATTTCGGGGGGCCACTGCTTGTAGTCGTCTCCTTCTTTTACAATATTACAGTCTGTATTCATAAATGTGGATTGTGCATTAAACTCCTTTTACCTGCAACAGTTAATGCAAATAATATGCTCTTAACGATAAGAATTACTATTATAATAATGCTTTGTTTATTTTTGCATGTTATAGTCTTTTTCTTTAATGCTTTTTCTTTTCTTGTTTAAATTTGTGTCATCAGGCTCAACAAGATCGATCTGATAATGTGATTCTTAGAGCTGAGAATGAGTCTCTCAAGAATGAGTTTTACCGGCTTCAAGCTGAACTCAGCAAACTTGTTTGCCCAAATTGTGGTGGTCCAGCTGTTCCTGGAGGGATTTCCTTTGAAGAGATTCGGATTGAGAATGCAAGACTTAGAGAAGAGGTTAATCAATAAATCTCATGCTAATTAATCAACTAAAAATGTCAATATAATTGAATATTGTATATAGCAATATTTTTGGAACATGATAACAATGTTGGATGTTTGGTTTTAATTTGTTCAGCTGGAACGTGTCTGTGCCATTGCGTCGCGTTACATTGGCAGGCCAATTCAAACAATGGGTGCATCTCCTGCAATAATGCCACCTTCATTGGATTTGGACATGAACATATATCCAAGGCATTTCACTGAGCCAATGGCTTCCTGCGCCGAGTTTATGCCCATGCCCATGTTGCCTGCAGAAACAGGCTCCTTCCCTGAGAACAATCTAATTATAGTGGAAGAGGAGAAAAATGTTGCAATGGAGCTTGCTATGTCTTCCATGGATGAACTTGTGAAGATGTGTCGTGTAAATGAGCCTCTTTGGATTCGAAG
The DNA here is from genome assembly GCA_001974825.2 of Corchorus olitorius. NCBI lineage: Eukaryota > Viridiplantae > Streptophyta > Magnoliopsida > Malvales > Malvaceae > Corchorus > Corchorus olitorius. The sequence continues at coordinate 41,792 of AWUE01016272.1, read as the reverse complement.
CAATGAAAATGGGAAGGAATTGCTCAATCTTGAAGAACATGCCAGGATGTTTCCTTGGCCTCTAAATCTCAAGCAGCGCTCAAGCGAGTTAAGGACTGAAGCTAGTCGTGATAGTACAGTTGTTATTATGAATAGTGTCACTTTGGTTGACGCATTCCTTGATGCTGTAAGCTGATAATTCTCCTTCCCTTGAATTTCCTTTTTGATTTAATCATACAATTAATCTGAATTTTATAAGTCATTTTGGATTTTGGAATGTTTCCTTTGCAGAACAAATGGACGGAACTGTTTCCTTCTATCGTTGCCAGAGCAAAAAGTGTTCAAGTTATTTCACCAGGTGTTTCAGGACCAAATGGTTCCCTTCAGCTGGTATGAACTATTCTACTAGTATTTTACAATGCTTCAATATCTTTAATTATGCTGTTATATATAAAACCTAGTTTGTCCATATTAATTAAATTGTTCGATTTAATTTGAGCAGATGTATGCAGAATTGCAAGTTCTGTCACCATTGGTGCCCACTAGGGAGGCTTATTTTCTTCGTTATTGCCAACAACAAACTGTGGACGATGAAACTTACTGGGCAATTGTTGATTTCCCCATGGATGGCTTTCATAACAACTTACAGGCTTCCTTTCCTCTATATAGGAGAAAGCCCTCTGGCTGTTTGATTCAAGACATGCCTAATGGGTACTCAAGGGTATATATCTTACTATATACTATATTATGCATTATTTATATTCAGTGTATCTTTACTTGAAAGTTGAATCTAATTGCAAAGGTTTCTTCTTGTAGGTTACATGGATTGAACATGCCGAGATAGAGGAAAAACCTGTCCATCAAATATTTAGCCACTTCGTTTACAATGGGATGGCATTTGGAGCTCATCGTTGGTTAGCTGTTTTAGAGCGACAATGTGAAAGGGTTGCTAGTCTCATGGCCAGAAACATTGCTGACCTAGGAGGTTCCAAAAATTCTACTCTTGCCTGCAACCCTTATTTATTTGTTGTTCATTAACAGTGCCTGAAAATTTCTCATTTGCAGTGATACCATCTCCAGAAGCAAGGAAGAATTTGATGAGACTTGCTCAAAGAATGATAAGGACTTTCTGTGTCAATATTAGCACTTCCAGTGGCCAGTTGTGGACAGCTCTTCCAGATTCCTCTGATGATACTGTTAGAATCACTACAAGGAAAGTCACTGAACCTGGCCAACCCAATGGTCTGATTCTTTGTGCTGTATCCACTACTTGGCTTCCGTATCCTCACTACCAAGTCTTTGATCTTTTGAGGGACGAACGCCGAAGATCTCAGGTTTTGAATCGATCTTTATCTTCTTCCTAGTTAAATTATATCTTCATATGCTTAACTGCTGAATACTATAATACATATTTTGGTGCAGCTTGAGGTTCTTTCCAATGGAAATGCCTTGCACGAGGTGGCTCACATTGCTAATGGTTCCCATCCTGGAAATTGCATTTCACTTCTTCGAATCAATGTAAGGGTTTTTGTTTTCGTGGCTCTTTTTTTTTTTTTTTTATTAAGGCAAAGACATGAAATTAATCAAAGCACCTGATTGCTTAGGTTGCAAGCAACTCCTCACAGCATGTAGAGCTGATGCTTCAAGAGAGCTGCACAGACCGATCCGGTAGTCTTGTGGTGTACTCCACCGTTGATGTCGATTCAGTCCAACTTGCAATGAGTGGCGAGGATCCATCCTGCATCCCACTACTTCCATTAGGGTTTTTCATAACCCCAGTTGAAGTCATCAGAGACTCTAATGATCATGAAGGCAACAAATCGGCTGAAGAGGGAAATGGACATATTTCAGGCAGCTTACTCACAGTTGGGCTACAAGTTCTTGCCAGCACAGTTCCCTCAGCCAAGATCAATCTCTCAAGCATTGCCGCCATCAACAACCATTTATGCACCACCGTTCACCAAATCACTGCCGCTCTTAGCAGCGGTGGTTCCCCTGCCTGCCCTGATAATGGAAATGGTGTTCTTGGAGGAGGCTCTTGCAGTGAGCCTTCAACTACACCAGAAAAGTAGATGATCAAGGTTTTCTTGATGAATTACCCGTAACATCCCCATTTTCTATGGATTTGAAGATGGCAAGATTGGGGAAGTTATTGGTAATTTGTTGAAAATCTAAAGTATGGTTAGAATTGGTCAAGTTTTAGTCAGTTTGTAGTAATTTAAGTGGTAAATAAGAGTCATTTTGTAACTAAGGATTTATGGAGGGTGGTAGTTGTTTTTAGCTAGGAAAAAGAATGGGAAAAAATGATGGGATGTGTAACATTAAAATTAGGTGTGGGAAAAAAAGGCTAAAAAAAGAAAAAACCCTAAATATGAAAAAAAGGTAGAGGGAGTCAAGAGCGCACCAGCTGTGACCCTTGCTTTGTGGTAAGGCCTAAAGATGCGAGTCCTCACCAGTCAGCAAGGGTGGTGGTTCGGGTATTGACTTCTGCTTTGTTTGGCCCTTTTTTAATTTACTTTGCTTTCTCTGAATTTAATGCTACTAATCATCATTATTATCTATTTTAAGTTTTTTGTTGTCAAATTCTTTCCTACTCTTTTCTTTTGTTTCTTGTTAATTTCTTCATTATTTAACTTGAAAGAATTTTGGTCATTGTTAGCAAGTTATAATGATGGATACATATAACGATCGTGATGATCGCCAGTTATTAGAGGCACAAAAGTATTTGAATAGAAAGTCATGGATATGTTTGAAGAGGATGTCAAGTGGACATGTTTGAAGAGGATCATGTCAAGTTGAAGCTTCCACCAAAGAAAGGTTGGCAAGTGATAGATGCTTTACATCAGAAGTCATCCATTTTTAAGACTATGATAATTTTTTTGTAATGCACTCAATCATTTTGAACACAATCAGTGGTTGTTTTGAGGCGATTTGTTGGCTAAGTTTGAAGTCAGATTTGTACTACCCAATCGAATTCGTAAACTTAGGAAATTTGGTGGGAGACTCTGTGACATATTTAGAGGATTAAGGTTGTTCAAGCAAATCGAGTTACCCAAAGAATTAAGGAACTTTATTTGGTAGCTTTGCATGAAGCGAGACAACACAAGGTAAGTTACAACTATCTAGTATGCGAACAGGAGACAGCAGAATGCTAGAAGTCAAAGTACTTTTTATCGATCTTAAAAGAGTTATTCAAATGTAGTTAAAACTTGCATTTGTCACAACCGAAGTGTCGAGTTTCAGGTTGAGATTTTTGAATCACATCTCAATTCTGAACAAAAGTTATATTTTACGTGAAGGAAGTTAAAAGGTGGTACTTCATTCCACCCTACACGGAATGGAAGAAATGAAATTACCCTCTGAACCTTAGATGGTCACTTGTCATGCGACTTTTCAAGGAAGTGAAATTGAAAATATGTTTGCTCAAACTTGTATGCAATAACAACTATTGAATCTAATGGTTTGATCCTGTTTAGGGCAACTAAAAGTAAATAATACATAACTTCGTTAAACTAGAGTAAAGTCGGTGGAAGAAAACCTCCAAGTTAATATAATTGACGAAAAGATTAAGAAAGTTAAGGTTATATAAAAACGGCAAGGATAATTAAAGATTGTAAACCTGTTTCGTTGATACTTGAGTAAATGATATGAGGATTTGCAGTTGGGGGCCAGTATTCCTTAAGGTATTAAAGTGAAAAGTTTAAACCCAGTTTTGTTGAAGCCGAAGCTTTACTAATGTTTTATCGGAATTGCTAAATTTGCAGAATGAATTTGGGTTGGACATATAAGAGTTAGATTTTGGCATAACATTTGAGTTTGACGTTCAAGTCGGATCAAACTGTTAAATAACGAGGAAAGGGTCATAAAAATCAAGAAAATATTAAATGTGAAGGATTTTCCAGAGATAGGTGTAGTTGAAGGAAATAACTATTGTGAACCAAAAGAGGTGTTGTTGGAAGCATGGCTGAAATGATAACTGTAATCATACAATGTTGGACGCATATTCGTTTGTAAATTTCGCAGACGAATTTTTTATGAGGAGGGGAGAATTGTAATATCGAAATTATTATTCGTATTTGATTTAAAGATCGAAGGGCTAAATTGAAAGATAATAAAAAGCGTGGGACTAGTGGGCAATTTTGCCAAGAATTTTAATCACTAAAGCTTTCTTATTTTTATCCTCCTCCTCTCGTGATTTTCACCATTTTTCCTCCCTTAGAAAACTGAATCTCCCTTTAATGGTTTGGCACAAAGTTGTTCCAAAAATCAACATGCAAGCGCATTGTGTTAAGATTTCTTTCAAGTTTTCCTCATTCCCATTATTTATTTCGAGCTTAACTAATCTTAAAGAGGGAATCCAAAAAGTTGAAGGTAAGATAATTTCCTAGTAGATTTTGAGTAAATTTTGTATTTTCAAGCTTGTCTTTTGATCATTTGTGTTTGGGTTTGTTGTTTAGAGGAATGTATAATGGTTTTATCAATGAATGAATCGGGTTTGAAGTAAAGAGAGGAAGAAGAGTGGGATTTGACACGTTGATATTGGTAAGTGTTCTTGAATTTATAGATTAAAGATTTTGATGAGCTTTGGTGTTAAATTCATGATTTTAATGCTTTGTGATTTTATACATGCATAGGAGTAATAATTATATATAGAAGAATAATTAAAATTGGTGGAAATAAGTGAAGAAAGAGTAGCCAAATTGATCCAAAACTCAATTTTTGGGTTCATCGGAATCTGGAATTTCCAGATTTTGGCGAACTATGGTGTGGCAAGAGCCACCCAGCCATAAAGGTAAAGAATGAGAAAAGGAAAGAATGGGCCTTAGACCCAACTTGATAAAAGAAAGGAAAGGAAGAAAAATAAAATAAAAGAAAAGGGAAACAGAAAATGGAATTTGAAATTCCATAAACAAATTGGTTTTGTGTAATTACAAGTTTACCCTTGAAGTGATAAAATGACTAAAATGTCCTTACTTAGGAAAATACTAAATTACTTCTTAACTCTTAAGTGAAAGAAGACATATTAAACCATATCAGTCGTGTAGATATTTATGCATATGTATCGTATTACCCATAGGACGGTAAATTACCATTTTACTCTCGTATTGTTAAAATTACTAAAGTACCCTTAGAAAGGAGATTTAGGAAAATTCGGCTACTTCGGTCATGCAAGCATTTATGAATATGTACCGACGTATTTGTATGAGAAAAAATTACCGTTTTATCCTCGGGATAAGTAAATTACCATTATACCCTTAGAAGAGTAAATTTATAATTTTACCCTTTTAACCAAGTACTTTGAATTAGAGTGTGTGGATTTCGAGTATAAGTATCCTAATTAGCGATTATGCCCCTGATTATTAAAATTACGATTTTACCCATATCATGATAAAATTACCATTTTACCCATGGAGGTCAATAGTGACTGTTTGACCATCTGAAAGAGTCTTTTAAATCCAGATCGCTTTCTGAGCCTGTTTTAGATATACGTTGACTTGATTAATACTCATATTTGTTTTTGTTGTTCTTTATTTATTTGAAATGGTTCTTAATAAGTTCTTGGATAGATGTTACGCTCAATCAAGCAAGTACAACACTGATCGAGATGGTGACACAATTTGAAGTTTGGATCATGTGGGGTATACTAGTCCCCTAAGTAGTAAGTGGATGACTTATATTATAATCTATCTACCAAATTAATCCACGCAATTTACATGTATTTATTTAATTATTTACTTGTTTATGCATAGTTTACGGATTTATTATAATTGAGTAAACTTAAGTCAAATGTCTGTAAAATAGACTTAAATAAACAGTGTGCGGGAGATGCACACGGATACCATTATGTGCGAAAGTACACACGGGGTATCATTATGTTATGCGAGAGATGCACATGGATACTACTATGTGTGTGAGATGCACACGGATATCATTATGATGTATGAGAATTGCATACATGGCAACCCATAATTCTTAACAATTAAGAAAATGGATTGTGATTAATGAGTTTTATGAATATATTATGCTTTATTTATAATCACATGTTTTAAATTGTTATTCGCCTTGTGAGTGCACCCTACCCTTTTCGGAACCTCTTTTGCAGATGGCATGTATACTGAGTTCATATCCTTACTCACGCAAACATTTTATGTTGTGGTTTCAAGATCTTTGTGTTGAGCCTTTCCTTTGGTGTAGTTGGTGGCATAGGATGTTTCTTCTACTTCTTAGAGGTATGCTCACTACATAAAGAGTTCCACTGGTGTCGTCACTATTTTTTTAGTCGGGTCCGATGCCCGCCTCTTTTATATTATTACTTTAATCTGTTTGAAATTGTTAAGTCGAGAGAACTCTTATGATACCCAAACTCGGTTGGTTAGTCTCAAGTTACATAATTTATTATTGCTATAACTGTTTTCAATTATTTTCTGTGTGAATAAACACTTCGTGTTGCTTTGAAGCATGTGACCAATCGACATGTGTTTCATGGCATCACGGCGGGTTGCCACATGGCTTGGCTTTAGGATCGGGGCGTGACAGTTGTGGACTGTTTGAAGCCATATTTGAGAAGTGCTTATGTGAGCTTGAAACTCCACTGCTTACTAGCTTGTCGAAGTCCATATAATGATTTTTGCAATCTACATACTTGATTTTTGTTGATTGCATAGCCTTCTGGTAACTTCATATACACCTCTTCATCTAAGTCACCATGAAGAAAAGCATTTTTCACATCACATTGATGTAAATACCAGTTTTTAGCTGCAGCTACTGTTAGTAGAGTCCTTACTGTGGTCATCTTTGCTACAGGGCTAAATGTATCCATGAAATCAACACCTATTTGCTGAGTATAACCCTTAGCTACAAGTCGAGCTTTATACCTTTCTATGCTACTATCAGCTTTCCTTTTTACCCTATATACCCACATACAACCTATAGCAGTCTTGCCAGCAGGTAGATCCATAATCTTCCATGTATTGTTTGCTTCTAAAGCCTCTATTTTAGCTTGTATAGCCTTCTGCCAATTAGAATATTTGGCAGCTTCTTTATAAGTCTTTGGCTCCTTTTCTTGATCAATGGAGACAGCAAAAGCCTGATGTTTTGAAGAAAGACAATCATAGGAAAAGACTTTGTCCAATGTGTATGGACTAGTTCTTGTGACTGAGCCACACTTGTAAGAATTAAGGTATGAAGGCTTAATGTTTGATTTTGTATTTCTCCTCAAATTTTGTTGTTGTGGTTGTTGTATTTAAGGAACTTGAGATTAATTTTGAGAATGGATTATTGAATTTGTGACAGAAGGTGTCTCTGTTGAAGGTATAGCAGAGGTTTTATGTGTTTCTGAATTAAGGAGTTGTTCATGATTTTCTGGGTTTGACTGATGAACATCATGAACAGTGGGATGATCATGATGAAAAGTGTTGGTCCGTGGAAAAAGATGGATTGGAGCTGTATTCTGCAGTTGAAGTGATGCCAGAATCTTCATTTTTTTAAAATACTCTTGTGGAGAGCTTTTTGTGCGGCAAGTGTGGGGCTAGACTGTTCTTGACTCCCAAGGGTTTGGGTCGACCCCTTTTCTTGAGGTGAAATCGGGTTTTAAAAGAAAATATGGCAAAAGTCAAATTCGGCGGTCATTTTGAAAAGGTCATGTTGTGGCAGCTATGAGCTCCGCGGTGAGAAAGAAGTATTGTGAAAAAGACAACTCGGCAAGAACTCTAAGAAAGCTAAGTTGCGATGGTGATGAGTTGTGCAATGGAGAGGGGTCTACCGCAAAGGTAGCATTTTGGAGAAGACGACACAGACTCTGTTTACCTCTGTTATTTGATCCCCAAAACAGAGCATCACCCCAAACTCATTATTGAAAGAAAAAATTACATTTTATTTACTTCAAACAAATGGGAATTACATTTTGGAAGATGGGCTTGAAGAAAGAAGATGTGAATACTTGATAAAGGGAAAGAAATTAAAGAAAAGCGATTTGGAAGTATTTTGCAGAGTGAGATGAAGGTCTAGGTATGAAAATTGTTGTTGTTGGAGTGGAGACTAAAATTATACGTGATGTGAGTTTTGCGGTAGGAGAGGTGTTACCACAAAATTAGTTTAAAGAGGGAAATGAAGAAACTAATAAATAATGAAATAACCCCAGTTTCTTTCATCAATGGAATATAAAACATATGGGAATACATTGTGAGAAAGAGCTTGGAAGAAAGAAGATGGGAATCCAAATTTAAGGGAAAGAAATCGGTGTTACATAGGCGTTGAAGTGGAAAAGAGAGCTATTGTAGCCTCCTTTTAATAGCATTATTGTGATTGTAAAATGGTTGTTGTGTTCAAGAACAGAGGAGAGGCCTGGATCTCCTTGTTGTTCCTTGTTGAAGTGAAGACCCCGATTATTTATACACCCCATACTGCAGAAAACGTCATTTTCCACTACCACGATTCCCGCTAGGCTCTACCAACTCTACAGCGACATCTTCTAAGTCAGGTATGTAAATAAGCGTGTTTTTTATCCTTTTGAATTTCCGTTGCTTTACGGGGTGATAAGTCCATTTCGTTTCCAGCCATTGAGATTCCGCAACTGAGCGGGTCAATGCTGTTTGTGAGATTTTTTCCCTCTGGCGGCATGGATGTTATTTCTAAGTTTAGGGGCAACTTCCAAGCAAGGCTGTCCCTCCCAAAAAATAGCATCTGGCAAGATTCCCATCCTCACATGCCTCCAAGCCACTCTTCCACAATGTTTTCCCGCCGTGGGCTTGGTCCACGTTGTGTGTTCTGTGAATTAGACATAATTAGTGTGTTGTATTGCCATAATCAAGTTTCAATATGTAAATGAGTTTGAATAAGAGATAAGTATTACTCTCTTTGGCAAGCATCTTTTATGGAACCTATACTGCGACATTTGCAGCTTCCCTTTGAGAGGCACTGCAGTTTGATTCCTCTGCCATGCATACGACAACAAGCTTTGATGTTGTGTGGTTTTTTTTGCCATGTGATGTGGTGGTCTAACGGGCTTATGTTGTTATTGGTGGGCCGCTGGGCCATTTGTGGGGAAAAGAAACGTGTCAGGCCCTTTTCATGTGTTGGGCCTCTTTTGTGTGTGTGTGTGATGTATTGGGCTTTGATGAGGTATTTTGTGAAAATAGGAAAAATGTGGGATTTTTAGTATTTTTGGCTATATTGTAAAAAAAATAGGATTTTTGTGTTTAAATGGGCTTGGTTATCCTAAATTTAACCCTTAACAACTCCTGAACCCCATGCATGGAGCCTTGCTGAAGATTAAACAACTCAGTTTGTAAATAACAAACTCTGAAGTAGTTGCCTTGAGCAAAACGAGACTGAAGGTCAACCCATATTTCCATGGCAGAATCAATCCAGATAATGGATTGTGCAATCTGGGAAGAAATAGTGTATGATCCAAGAATTGACCATATTGTTGCATCTCTGCCGTGCGGAATATGTAGCATCTGTAACAGCAGGAATTGGGATTGTGCCATCAACGAATTGAAGTTTGTTTTTAGACATGAGAGCCACTGACATAGCCCTACGCCATTGATGATAATTGTTGCCATTTAAGACAGAGGAAACCAAAGCCAAAGTTGGTGATTCATTAGCTGCAAGAAATTATGGAGAATTCTCCTCTGGCATGGAATTAGAAGTCCATGGATTCGCCATAGATGATTAAAAACAAAGAGAGAAGATTGATAGCAGTCAAAGAAGGATCAAGAATGATCAACAAACTGTTTGCCTAGCAAGAAAAAGCTAGAAACTGAAAGAAAAACTAAAAAGAATCGCGGAAATTATCATTTGATACCATGATAGAAAAACAGAAATGAGAAAGGGAAAGGGAAAGAGTGAATTTCATTAACTGAATAATAGAATTTATACATATTAAATTGTGAGCTAACCCTTAATTAACTCTTGATGTGTTAACTAACCTAAGGTTAACTTCATAACAAAGTAACTAATCCTAACTAACTTTCTATATGCTAACATTGGGCCAAACCCTTCATTATGAGATTAATAACTAACCAAATTTTTGCATATTCTTTCCGGAAGCAGATTAATTAAGAATATTTGTCAGGTTGAATAGAAGGTCACAGGGGTTTGGTTTTATTTGCAACCATGTCGGAGTTATAACTGGAACCCAATTCAGCTAGAAAACAGAGATTATATTAACTGATGAATAAAATGAATTTTTCATACAATAATAGAATCTAAGCCCTTTGCTTGTTTCAAATAAATTAAAACAGAAAAAAAAAAAAAGAGATTGTGGGATTATTTCATCCACGAAAAAGTTGATACTTAACCCATTTATTCTCAACATTGAAGTGATAGGCACCGTCCTCTGTAATCTTCCAAACGCAATCTGTGCATTGCAACTGAACGTTGAATGCCCAGAAAGCTCCACGATTATCATTGTTAATATGAACATAACACCATCGAAGAGGGAACAAAATCTCTCGTAATGACCATGATCTCTTGTCTCCTGGTTCAAGCCTTTCTAATTCTTGCTTCGAACCTTCAAATCCGCACTTTAGATAAACCTTGTGGCCTGCTTCATTTTGTATGGTTACCGTCACTCTTGGGAAAAATGTTTCCACAAATGAAGCCATTGCTGACGATGATTGCAGACAAAATGTCATAATTAGAATGCAAAACATTAATCTAAGATCTATAAAATTATGCTTATTTTTTATCATGGTTCCAAATTAAAGAACCCAGAAAAGATTAAAAAAAAACAGGAAAGTTCTTCATGTAATTAAGGAGAAGGGAGATAATGAAGTTTTAAGTTTTAACCATTTTGAGCATTTGTTAATTTGTTTTCAACCAAAAATGACCCGACAGGGATGAACGGCCTCTGGTTATTTGCAAATTGCAACAAGATTTGGGCTTGAACTCGAATTTGGACTAGCTTGTTACTAAAATATAAGCCCATTTAACCCAATTTTAATTACAACATTTTTTGCAAAGTTTCTCAAGCTATATATATAAGGCAAATTATACAAATACAATACGCCGTCAATGAAGTTTAGCAACTACACAAGCGGATCCTAAAGGATGACATGTGTCTTTTGGGGACTAAATTGAAATATTTAAAATTTAATTAATTAAAAAAATGAACATGTGTCAACTTTAACCTGCTTGTGGAATCCAAAATTTACACCACCGACGTGTCAAATAATTACCCTATATACAAATTCAAGAGAAGGAAAAACAAAGAGGAAAGGGCCCTTTTGCAAATCCCATTTTTTATTATTCTTCCCCAATTTTTGTGGATATGTTTTTGAGGTAAAGAAAAATGTCTAAATTTTAATTGGATGGTGTTTAAAGTGGGTATATATATGTCGGTTATTTGCATGAAATTGTTTATCATCACTAATTTTAAAAATGTTTGAAGCAATGGAAGTTATATATGAAGTATGTCCCACAAACAAAGACCAAATTCTACAACAACATTGACAAATAGACAACTTTTGTTCCAAAAATTGTGTTGTTTGATATCAATGGAAACTTTTGAGAGACATAGGGAGGGAATGGCGTTGGACCATATGGTACCATTTTCTTTTGCAAACTGATGTCTAATCCATTTGTTTGTAATGGACCCAAAACCAAAGATATAGTATATAAATTAGGAAACTGCAACATCATATCTTAAGGCAAAGATTCTGTTTTTCTATGCAAAAGGATGACGATGTTCATAAATCATAATCAAACACCAAATAGAAAGCCAATTTGAAGTAGTTGTTATTCGACCTGCTTTTGGACTCATTCGTTCAAAAAAAAGATGGAGAGGTGTTGAAAGACTTGATGGAAGTTTGTGTTTTTAAGTCGTTGGTCTTTGCCTAGAAAAGAATTAACCATTGCTTTCCATTTACTTGGTCAAATATGAGAAAGAAGAAGAAGAATCATTGACCTTTTTTAGGCCCATTTCTTAACATTTTTTTAGCAAATCAAATCATTAATCTAACTTTCTTGACAGAATAGAAATACATTTGAAATTGCACAATCTGGTTTTTAAGATTTGCAAGTATGTATGGGCTGCCTGCATTTATGTCCTCTATACGTATACCAGGGGCGCCGATGGGTTGGCTCACGGTAAATCTTGAGGCCCAGATTGTATTTTAATGCCATGTCGCCAGTAACAAGTGCTTCAACATTTCTTTATCTTAAGTAAGGTCTTAAGTTTGAGTCTTTTAAATGAAGAAAATCGTTATTAGGATTTACCTTATAATCAGTGGATCTGACTTAAACAAGATTAACTTATAAATATAAAAAAAAAATAGTTAACCCCTTAATCAAAAATGAAAATCGGAATAAGAGATTCTCAAAATCAATGCATGAGATATAAAATCCTAGATTAAGCTGCAACATAAGAATAAAGCTGGCAAAATTAGACGTGCCCATCTCGATTAGACCACCCAAATTAAACTTAAAATGCATGATTTGGCTGGCAATCGACAAATTCTAAGGCATAGAGAATTTGAATTGAGTTGCAAATTCACTAAGGATGCGTTTAGTAGAACGGTGTGGTAACGATGCGATTGACACTGTTTAGCAACTGTACAGATGATATTACACTGTATAGATTAGATTAGGTACTGTACAGATGAGATTATTAGAGCAGCGATTGAAACGGAGTTTACATCTAAACTTCGTTTAAAGTCAAAACGATTATAAAACGATCAAACGATGGTGAAACAGTTACAGATAAGAAGCACAAATCTGCCCATATCGAATTATTTAACTATACACTTTTTTCTTTTCCTAATGATATGCATGTATATATCAAATGAGAATATTTCTCGCTTAAGTTCCGATTACTAGTGTGTGATTTCGAATTACACGAATATGTAAAAGGAAAAAGAAGTGTACATATAACATATGGCATGGAAAAATTGAGGGCATAAGGTTGGAATCCTTAGTGGGCTTTTTTTTTTTACCTCCTAAATGTTCATATGTATCATGCTTTGAAGAATCGTGGCATACTGGTTCCACCCAAATTTTGCCAAATAATCAAATGAAATTCCAATGATACCCAACATGGGTCTACAATGGAGAGCTTTGATTCCATCAAGGAACTAAAAAAAAGAAGTAAATCCGTATCCTATAATTTAAATGTAAAAGGAAAATGGTTGGCCAATGAAAGGGCAAAGCTAAGTATTTTTGGGGGAAACTCGGAAAGAAAAAAAAGGAAAGCAAAGCAAAGGCTGGCATGCTGAGGTGTAACGTGTAATGGAGGAATCAGAAAATTATAATATGAACATAAGGGAAAAAAAATAGAAAATACTAGAAACATATTATATGTAATACTCCTAATAATAAACAAAAGGTACAGCCGACAAAGTGACAAATTAAGAATCTTGATGTTCTATGGAACCAAACCCAAATTTGGCCTCTCATTTTGTGCCTTATCACAAAAACAGTAAACTTAAGAAAAAGAATGATAAAGAAAGGGAAAGGATGGAACTTTTTGGATGTGGCACTGAATCACAGGCCCAAGCTCTATGTGAAAACATGGTGGCGGCCACACCCAAATGTGAACTCCTCTTCTCTTATAAATTAAGATTTTGATTTGATTTAAAATTGAAAAGGAATTTTTAAGATAAAAAGTTTTAGCTTTTGCTTTTTGATTGTGAGTGAGCAACGTGGAGCTTTCCTTTGCTCTTAAACAATCTGTTTTCTTCTTTAATTCATTCAACCCATTTTTTTAAAACTTTTGATTTAGGAGAAGAAAACATTGACCCATGAGCTGAATTTGCGACAAAAAACAAAGATTTTATTCCACTGTTGAAAGTTAGAAATCATAATTGGTCAAAAATAGTTGTAGTAAAAGATTGATTAATTAAAAAAGGGATTTAATTGAAATTCAAAGCATATAATTTGGTGATTGGGTTCAAAATGGAGGCTAACTTGACTCTTTCAAAGCTACTAATATTTGCGTGGCGTGGGTTTAGGTCACTGGTAAGAAGTAGACTAAAAGCTTTTTGAGGTGTCGGCGGCTATGTTTGTTGGCAAGTGTCTTTTTTTTTTGGTCTCGCAAGAAATCAGCAGTTTCTTCTAAACCTTGTACTTTGTCTCCATGCATGAAATCTATCAGAAACAAAGTATATATATACTAGAATTTTATGTGGTGGACTGGTCACTGTGAAAATGAAATTTGTGGGGGTTTCTATTTTTTGACAATTATTTGTCTACCTTTTTCCACCTGCAATTATTATCACCTGATTTGGGTTCACAATGGTAACAATTATTTTAGGAAAAGAATTATTTTGGGTTCACAATGGAAAATGGACTTGGTCAAGCTGTTAATTAACAAACTTTTAACTTTCATTTCCCTCTTTAGAAACCCTCAACCTCAATTGAAGTTTTAGTTATTTTACTTGTAAGTTTGTTAAAGTTTCCTCTTATAAATTATTCAAGTTGGGCTCTTTGTCCCTAATTATCAATCTTTTTTATTGTGGAAAACAGAAGCACATGTGGTTACAATATCTTATGCCCACTTACATATTACTTTTTTAGGTCATGATGCAATTATTCTAAAATTGATACAAGGAGGATCCCAAGTTCCCAATTTTAAACATTGTTATCAATGTAGGCACATGGACTCTGTCAATTCCCATCAATATGATGTTAATTGATGCATAAACAATTTTATTCCCTTTAAGCTTTAATTGTTTTAGATAAACAGTTGACTTTTTTTTTCCTTTAGGTAAGGGCATATATATAAAGTATATATAATCTAAAAACATCAAATTTTCTTGGCCTCCTTATTTTGTATATTGGATAAGGTTTCAGCATGTTCCTTTAGTTACCCTTTTTATGTCTGAATTTGAATGTGTACTTAGTTTGTAGCATCTTCACCTTTGCCTTGAAATCATCTCTGTCTTTGACCAAATCATCAGTCACCCCCACACTCCCCCCCTTCCCATGCATGTTTAAAAATCATAACTTATTCATCAAAAGATGAGAAAAAACAGATAAATTTGTCATAATGTTCACAGACTCCATTGAGACATTATCATTTGCCTTCAAGTTTTGCTTTTTCAAATTTGTCTTTCTTTCTCTCTTCTCATCCTTCAATTTTCCTTTTTTTTTTTGGCTGAATTTTGAATCTGTACTCTCTCAGCATGGGAAAAATTACCCAGATTCTTGGTTGGTATACTCCCTTTTTTTTGCAACAATAAGAAAGCTTTTGATCTAATCCGTTAGTAGAGTGTTGGACTTTTAATTTTAGTGGTTAGGGTTCGATTTTTAACACTGTTAGGACCGAAAAAGAAAGCTTTTGATGTAGCAATTAGAATAATTAATCAATTTCCTGTAGGAGATAAGCCATGCAAGTCAAGGGATTTACTTTTCCCTAGCTGGAAGCAATTTTTTCCTTCTAATCTAAGGCTTTTTCTTTCCTTTAATTTCTTGCTCACTATAGTACATTCCAGCCGACTGCCATTTTCAAGTTAAAGTCTCTTTCAAGAGAGGTCGTCCATTATATATACCATATACCATCTCTCTTATCAACTTTAATTTTCTTGCTCATGTAGTAAGAATTGCTAAAAGGTTTATAGACCTTGTCCGTGCCCTAGAGACACGATCGACCGACGACGCGCTTAATTAAGCTGATGATTAAGACACCACTAATGCAAAAGAAATTGATTTAAGATGATTTTGATGATCATCAACTTTTTCCTTACATAATTTGGCTTCCCCATTTGATGATTGTGATTGGTGGGTTATTGGAGGTGCTGGGGCTCTCTCACCCTTTTGCACTATATTGAATTAGTTAAGTCATGTAAAGGGTGTTGAATTTTATCCATAAGATACCTAATATCAACCTGATTCTGAAATTAAATTAGTGTTTTTTTGTTGCCAATTGTTGTTTTCAAATTGGAATGATACATTTTTTTTCTATAAATTAATAGGGATAGAAAGAATAGTAGGTAAGATGATATAATATTAGTATATGATAAGGTTTTTGCATGATTGAATAGATTAATGCATGTATTTTTTTTAATTGTTGTGGGCTTACTGGAAATGATCAATTGGTTCTTTAAATAAGATTCCTTAAGGAATCGGCCATTGAGAATGTGACACACATAAAAGAAAGAGAAAGAGAGAGAGAGGGGAGCAATTTATGAACAACAACATGGTGGTTTTTGATTCCTAGTGACGGATTTGGCGTGAATCTTTATAAGCAAGGCTTTCTTTGGTTGCATTTCAAGAAATGTTTTTTAGATTCAAAATCAAGCTTTACCCATTTCTGCCAAGTTTACTGTTAAAAAAACTTTAAAATAGGAGCAACCCCCTTGCCCCCAAGAAAAAAAAAAGAAATGTATAAAGATATACTATTGGACTTGGTTGAGGTGTCAAACGGCTTCCACCCGGTTTGAGAACATGAGTTCTATTTTCTGGAACCGTATTTTTTGGGTTTTAACTTTAACCTTCACGCTCCCGGTTCAAAAGGGATTAATCTCAAATCCAAAAAATTTAGAAATACTGTGGTAAAAAAGAAGAAATTAAATTGAAATTGAAATTGAAATTGAAAGCATTAGTTATTGTTTTGATACAAGTATCCAAATGTTCGATAATTACATTAAATTATGATTAATTAGAAACCAAGTTCTATCTAGTCTAGTATAATTATATTGAACCTATTTTGACACTAATCAAACGGATTTTATCTGATACATTGATAATATAAATTTTGAACTTCACAAACAAGTTGAGGAGTCGAAACGTATCCATTTTTTGAATTAATTATATTTTTAAAATTCAAAACTATTTTCTAAAAGATACATGTTAACCCTTAAAATCACATATGCTCTGCTAAACTCTAATTACAATGTATTATATAATTTCCCTTATATATAATGTCAATGCTAGCCCAAGTGTATTCTCATGACTTTTTTTTTCTTTGAAAACAGAGAGAGAAAAAATAAAAGAAAGAAAAGAATGCTCTTATGTTTATATAGTTTTTTTTCTTTTTTGGTCCTTATGGCATGGCATGGCTTAATCAAATCAGCTGGCTTAAGCCGATTTTGATTATACTAATAAGTTCCCTTGAGTTTGGCAACTCGCATCAATATTACTAAAACTTTGGTCAACCATCCATGTGCCTAGGACTTTTGCATTGCGGCATTGCCACACGTAACATATACTATCTACCACTCTACTTTAATCTAATCTAACCAATATAAAATCTAGAATTTTATACGTCTGTGTCGAATAATTATCATATTCTATATCAACTTTTGAAGAAACTAAACAATTCACCAATAATCTTTTTCTACATATATGTTATTATTATTTTTTTAATAAAATAAGGTTACCTAGGAGCAAAACATATGCTAATGGTTGGTCTTATTCAAAATTAGAAAAAGGAAAAAAAAAAAACTTTCCACCCCTTATCCTATTTCTTACTGACCAATTGGACTTAAATTCCCATCAAAGTCATACCCATTGGCAAACCTGCACATTTTTATTCGGATATGATTAAAATCACATATATATAACCCATTTATTATCTTTTAAAGCAAATCTAAATTTTGGCCACTTTTGTTTGGTGACGGTGATAATAAAAGAGAAAGCATCATAAAATCTAAATCTATCAGAAGCAATCAAAAAATGTATGGTACAAGTATCTGCCCACTTATAGCCTACCCACGAGACTCCCTCATCCAAACTTTAACTAACCATGGGGCCCCTAACCCTTGTGGGCACTGCCCTTCAACAGCAACCCAACCTTCTTTTTTTTAGGCAAATTTCATATCCCCCATTAACCAAAAATTTAATTACCATAAAATTTGTTGCATGTATACTTGTAATACTCTCCTAACTTTTTAGAGACCATATGCCCAATTTTCACCTGCCAACGTTTAACTTCCTATTTAATTTAGACCTAGTTTGGTATTGAGGTTGAGTTTTGAAAAAGCTTAGTTTTAAATAAGTGTTTTTGAAAAGTATTTTTTGAAATTACAGTGAAAAATGTAAATAATGTTTGTTATTATTATAAAAAAATGTTATAGAAGGATAAAATGTCTAAAAATGATATGCCAATTAAGAAGGAAAGAGAAAAATAATTAGGGGATTTTAGTCATTTAATATCCAAAAGTAATTTTGAAACGCAAAAGCACCTAAGGATTACCTTTTCAGGTTGGCTTGGCTTTTGCGTTTAAAATCAACTTTTAACACAAATCAGGATTTATTTGGTATTGCGTTTTGGGTCAAAAACAGTTTTTTTTTTAAACTCCAAATGCAATATCAAAATAAATTTTCAAAGATAAATGAAATGACTTTTTTGATGAGGTGTTGCTTTGTTCTCTAGGGGGTTTTAAAATTTCTTAACTTTTAATTTTTTTCCCTTTGTACCAAAAAAATGAAATGTTTGAAATAGATAGATTCTAGGTGATGACAATAATGGAGGAATCATAGAAGCTGTTTTTTGTAGGGAATTTGGGATTGAATAGAATTATTTCCAAATTGATGATAAATATCTAATGGGTTGGTTAATTAGGAAGGTCTTTTTAGGTGGTCCTCCAAAAGGAAAGAGACGTTTTATACAAATTTTTTGTTCCTAAAAAAAAGGTGACGAATGAAAGGCATTTAAGTGATTCCCTACTAATCACCCAGGCATTTTCGTCATTGAGAACTTTCTAGAACCGAAATCTTAGCTAGTTAGCTGAACTCTCTCGGTCTCAACTATACCAAAGGGCAAAGGGACTGAAGGACCTTAAGTCTGTACCTAAACTTACCATAATGCCCCTTAAGGTGACAGCTGTCGAGTGAAGGAAGAGAGTTGGCAAAACGTAAAGCGTAGACGCGAAGCAGAGTAGGCTTGAGGGAGTGGTTGGAGTAAGTATGGTTGAGTTGATTCAATAAAAGGGTACTTTATTGTGGCAGTTACTTGAAATAATAAAAAAGGGATCTTTTGTCAGTTCATGCCCAAAGGCCAAAGGCAAAGAATATTTTTGCCGAACAAATTTCCTTCCCATTATCCTCATTCGGTCATTCCTCCGAAAGAAAAAAAAATAAATCTATTAGAAATTTAAAGAATATAATTGCAAAATCACAGTACTACTTTTGTTTTCTTTGATGATGATTATTAGTAGTAGTAAATCTACGGAGTACTATTAAAGAATTTGACTTTGCTAAATAGTGTGAACACAATTAATAGAAATTCTTGGGGGTGACCTTCTTTTCAGATTCTTTATATGGGTAGTACTTGAATCTTTTACTAACAAAGTTCTCCCGCTCCTGATTTAGTCCAATGGAGTATTAAACTTAAGTAAATTCAAAATCGAATTAGTCGGATTCTAAATAAAGAAAAACTCTTTTAGCTTGTAACAATAGTCCTAGTCATTGCATTGTCTGTTTTTTTAGGGTGCGTTCAGTAGAATGGTACAGTAGTTGTGTGATTCATACTGTTTAGTTATTGTACAAATGAAATTACACTATACATATCAGATTAGATATTGTACATATGAGATTATTAGAGCATCGATTAAAACGGAGATTATATTTAAACCTCCATTTGGGCCGGTGTACTAAACATGGCCCTAATTGGTTTCGTACATCCTAGATCCTAATGAATCGAATATGGGTTGGTCATTCAATCAAGTGGTTAGAGTCTCGGTTCATTCTTGTTCGGCTATCAATTGTCCATTTGTTAATCTAAATCCATTAGTGGGGTTGATTATTTCGATTTATAAGTTTTGAATTTAAAATCTTATTATTATTTAGTAAGCAGTGAACTCTTTAGAGGTCGTTTGTTTAGAGTACTTTCCTAGGAAAATAACAGGGTTGAAAGACTTTTCATGGTTTGGTTAGATAATTCAAGGTGGAAAAATAATTTTTAAGGGCACCTACTTTTCTTGACAGGTGGGAAAATACTTTCTCTTGAGAGGGGTAGAAAAAGTTTTTTTCTCACCCATGAATAGTGTAACTCTTACTAAAATTGAATTACTTTCCATGGAAAGTACTACCGAACCAAACCCTTGAAATAATTCCCCATTGATTTTAATTGTTACTTTCCTTATTATCACTTTCCTTGGAATCACTCTCTAAGAAAAGTTAACGTGGAAAGTAACAAACACCCTCTTACTCTTTCCATCAAAGAAGGGATCAAATGAGAAATCTAAAAAATCTTTTATTTACTTTCACACCCTGTTGATTCAAATTAGCTAATCAAATTACATACAATTCATGTTTATTTGTTTGGGTAATAAAAGAAAATAAATAAAGGATGATTTTATAACCTTTTCATATAGCATGTTAATTTTGACCAAACAATAAGCACGTTTTCCATTTTTCTCAAAATTGAAAAGGAGAGGAAAAAGAAAAAGGAAAACTACGCATAACAATATACTCTGTTGCTTAATTAAACTTTAAACCCAGAAATCAAAGATTTCAAGCCGGCTATAAGAGCGAAGCTGAGCTAGATTCAAAGAACCAACGGTGAAACGTTGACTGAGTCTGAGTGTGAAAGCCGAGCCGCCAAACTTTCGCTTTCGCTGACTGTGGAAAACTAATCATTAGACCAACCTCCGCGTAACCTCTCAAAAAAGAAGCTCGAAAAAGCGAAAAACCAATTAAAAAAAAAAAAAACTAGCAAAACCCAATAGGCAATAGCCTTTGAGAGAGAGAAAATAAACCGGAAACCGGATACGACGGTGGTTTTGTTGTTATTTTAACCGAGTATAGTATTCCTCGTGAGGGCGTAATGCCTGGGCCGGTCATATGGTCGCGTGATACCCTGCTCTAACCGCCAGCTAAATCCGGTCTGGCACCACCTACAGTAACATAGAAAGAGCCTAAACCCGCCGCACCTTGCTCCTGCCACGTATTTTTCCTGTCCCCTTGATTGGGCCACGTGTCGAGTTCACGCTTCTTTTTGGAGTCACGTCTGGTCACGCTTTCCCGGGTTGTTCACTCACATTACGGAATTATTGTCATAAAGTCGAAAATGCCCTGATTTTGCGTCCGAAAAGGGCAATCAAACGGGGAGGCCCCCGTCTTTTCGAAGGGTAGCCTAACTAACTAGAAGGTAGGTGGAGCTGTTACTGTACAACTCACCTGTTTGAAGCAACAAGTACATGCCAGTTAGGATCCCGAATCCACGGAGTTCGTTACTTTTTGACCGTTAAACATCCGTGATTAAGTTCAATAGACGGCCGGATTTGATTAATATGTATATTTGGATACTGTACTCCAGTACACGTGATAATATCATCCCTCCCAGACTCTTTCTTTTCTCTGACCGAAATAGGGACCATAAGTCTTCGATAACACCGTCCTTATGAATTGACACAAATGTCCCCACAAGCACATAGAAATTCCATCAAATCCCTGCTCTGAATTTTCTTCAATCAACTAATGAGGTGGAAAGGGATAAAAACGGAAGGTTCCTTAAAAACGAGCGAAACGCAAAGCGAAGAGGAAAAAACGCGGTTTGGCCGGCAAGGCGTTTGGTTTAACCACCTAACAACCACCACTTTCCTTCACAACTCCTCCTCTTTACTCTTTTTTTTTTTTTTTTTCCTTCAGAAAAATATTTATGAGGTTTTTTTGAATTTAATTTGACGTTTTCTTAATTATATTTTTGTTTAAAAAAATATTAAAGCTCATCTAGAACATTAATATTTGGAGTATAAAACGTATAAATTATCCTCTAGTGGTTCTTTTCCACTTTTCTAAGCCTTCCCTTTTCCTTCCTCTCTTTCTCTCTCCTCTCCTTATTTACTGTTTCTCTCTCCTCTCTCCCGTCGGAAAACCGCCTCCGTCCGCCGGGAAACATCTCTTTCCCCGGCAAGAAGAGTCTCGGATTCGCCGGAAACTACGAAAGTCTCTACTATTAATTTCCTGTAGCATTTCAGGCATTTCTTTCCGTGACTCGGGTTTGGATCTCCGACTCTGACTTGGTCCGGCCGAGCCCGTGGCGCGTTATGAGAATGTGGCGAGTTTGGTTGACGTTTGATGCTTTGGTTTGATAGCAAATGTTAAAGATCGTGATCTAGGGTTTGGTATTTGAGATTTTTTCGCCTGTTTCCTTTTTTGTTTTGCCCTCTGGATTGTGTTTCACGGTGAATTGCGAAAAAACGGTGGCGTGCAACGAACCATTGCGGAATGAGATGGTGCGTTAATTTTTCTGTTGATTTTTTTTTCTCTTTTTTCTGTAATTTTTATAATTTTGAGAGTCTTAATAGATTTTTGATGATGTTATTTAGTCTGTTGTCGTTGTACGGATCTCAAGCATTATTTTAATTTTAATTCTGAAATAGTTTCGTGAAATTTCCTAATTTTTCTGGTTTGTAGATTTGTTCTATATCTTTTTTAGAAAATGTAGAAATTAATTTGAAATTCTAGAAATAGATTTCATCGAGGAAAACTTCATGCAATGACTGTTTCTTCATGCATTTGGTAGCAGGAAAAATTTGCTGTAACAGTTTGTTTAATTTACTACTATCTATTTTAGAATTCCGATTTAAATTTTACAGACTTTATTCCCATTCTTTACCAAGCGCTTTTGCGTGGAGATGCTGGATTGTTCATTTTTCTATTGAAAAAATTTTCATGTCCGTTTCGTAAATTTCCTTCTTGAGGTAGAGTTTATTTTGACTACGTTTTTAAAATTTGCGGATAAGATTGAAATGAATTCATAAAAATTTATTTTATTATTTTTATTTAAATTTTATTTAAATGTTGATCCGGTAATACCATATACATACATGTTATGTGCGATAAATTTCGATTATCCGGAGTATTGTTGTTGAAATTGTCTGGTTTTTGACTCAAGATTCAACATGGGTTTCTGTAATTACTCGAATTTTGACTTTTATTGATATGGCATACATGCTATGTGCGAAAAATTCAACTAGTCATAGACCTTTTGACTCGTAATTTTAATGGAAAGTTCTAGGCTGTTAATTTTAATTAGTTGGGCCATTGATTTTATTTAGATTCAGTCAACCATCTGTCTTCTGTGTGCTTTAGAAATTATCCCGGTTTAGATTGGTTTGGGCTTTTGGCTTTCTCAAACCCAGTCTTGGCCACTAATGTTTATGCATGTTTCCAAAATTATCCTTTTGACTGTCTCCTTTAAGAATAACCTCAGTTCCCTTTTTAGATTTAATTACCGGATGGAGAGACTAGCCTACTGATGCGATTGTAACATGCTCTTTTATTGTGCTGTAGCTTTTTCTTATGTGCTTGGACAGGATTGGACCTGTGCATTATGATTTTGTTACCTGATTACTCTTGTTAGTAATGAATAATGATTTTTGTTTCTTTGACTAGAATATGTTTTTATTTTCTACTTTTGGCTGATATTGTTGCTAAGAAACAGACCTGAAGTATTGGCAAAACTTGTTCTGTTAGGAGTTCCATTAATGTCTATGCTTTCCATGAGTTAGGCTGATAGTACTTAATCTGCTTCAGTAGTTTGCACCAAAGAAGTTGTGAATTATTGAAAACTTGTAATAATGGTATTGGCTGTGTGCATTTAGTGCGGTATGAACATTGCATCTTTATGTACATGTATGAAGGTCATTGGGATGGTAATTTGGCGCTGATATAAATGACTGTTATATTTGTTTAACTGCATATAGGGAATGTTGAGGTTGCTTTCACATTGTTATTATGTCTTACTGAAATCTTCTTCTATCAATGTTTATAGATACTTGTTTGATTTTGTTACTTTATAATTTGTTTCTGTGCATCTTATGGCAGGTGGAAGGAAGGGTGTGTTTGTCAAAAGAGGTAAAAAATGGGTTAGAGTTTCTGAAGCGTAAAAGGCTTCAACGAATAAAATCAGAAACTCCTTGTGGGACATCTGGTGTCACAAATATGATGTCTAGAAGTGGAGGAGATGCTTTGAGAGTTTCAGCATCATGTGGAATGAGGTTACAGGGGAATGCAGAATCATTTTCTAGATCGAATGGTGCTTCAACTGAGAAGGATATCTTTTGTAAGCGTAAGGTTGATAAGTTTGACACAAGTGATCTAGAATGGACTGACAAAATTCCAGAATGTCCTGTGTACTGTCCTACAAAGGAAGAGTTTGAAGATCCTTTGGTTTATTTGCAGAAGATAGCTCCAGAAGCTTCAAGATATGGTAACACTTTCTGTGCTTTTAGTCTCTGTTGTCACAATTTGAGTACTCCCTTCTTCTGTCCAAACTAGAAATAGCTTGGTAATTTGATCTATTTTGTTAATTTTCTGGCCCTATGTTTCAGCAGTATTATTGAACAATGCCGTTAATTTCTTTGACACAATGGTCCTGACTGCTGAGAAATCAGTCTTCAGTTTACTTTTTTTTTACACAATGGTCCAGAGAAATTAGTCTCCTGTATTTTTGGGGATATGGTTTCTTAATTTTCTGGCGTTTAGTGGTACTTTTGTTATGTCTTATGATGTTATAGAAAACCACCAGACAAAGGGATATGCATGTTTGGGCTTTAAAGGAAATTTACTAAAATTCACATTGCCAGTTTTTTTCCTCGCCAATAAATATAAATATATAAATGCTGAATCTGTTTGAATATTTGCCCCTTAATTCTTAGGTATATGCAAGATCATTTCCCCTTTAAGTGCTACTGTTCCTGCTGGAGTTGTGTTGATGAAGGAGAAGGCAGGATTTAAGTTCACTACTAGAGTACAGCCTCTTCGTCTTGCTGAGTGGGATACTGATGACAGAGTCACCTTTTTCATGAGTGGAAGGTGAAGCTCTCTCCCTTGCAATAAAGTTTATTTGTACCTTGAGTATTTTTGTGGTTTTGAATGTGGGCATGGCTTTTCAGAAATTATACATTTCGTGATTTCGAGAAAATGGCGAACAAGGTGTTTGCTCGTAGATATTATAGTGCCGGTTGTCTTCCTGAAACATACATGGAAAAAGAATTTTGGCATGAAATTGCTTGTGGGAAGACAGAAAGTGTTGAATATGCTTGTGATGTTGAGGGTAGTGCCTTTTCTTCTTCTCCCAATGACCCGCTTGGAACTAGCAAATGGAATCTGAAGGTGTTGATTTCAGTACTATCATCTCTTAGTTTGTATTTCTTAAAATGTTGCTTTTCAGTCTGTCTCCCTAACCAACTTTACCATGCAAGTATAATTTAGAAAAGAGCAAAATTTCTAGTGTTACATAGCCTGATTGATCTCATTTGTTGTATACTCTATCTTCGTTCTTGACTGTGGTTCGATTGGTTTTTTTATACTTAATTTTGTTTGATTTCAGAAACTCTCCCGACTTTCCAAGTCCACTTTGCGTCTTCTTGAAACAGCAATTCCGGTAATTAAATCAACAGTTTCCTTCACTTCCGAATTTTGGGACTTATTATATACAGAGGATTGATCTAGTTGCATGAATGGTCTTCTTATATAGATTATTTATATTTGTTTCAGGGAGTAACTGATCCCATGCTTTATATTGGAATGCTATTTAGTATGTTTGCGTGGCACGTGGAGGATCATTATTTGTATAGGTAAATGTTATGAAACATCAAGTCCTTTTCACCCTTTTTCAATTTTTATAATCTTAAATTAATTGTTTGTCTTTGATGGCAGCATCAATTATCATCACTGTGGAGCTTCAAAAACTTGGTATGGCATACCCGGCCATGCTGCTTTAAAATTTGAGAAGGTTGTAAAGGAACATGTCTACACTAATGACATCCTTTCAACTGATGGTGAAGATGGAGCTTTTGATGTGCTTTTGGGTAAAACAACATTGTTTCCTCCCAACATTTTGTTGGAACATGATGTTCCTGTCTACAAGGCCGTGCAGAAGCCTGGAGAGTTTGTGATTACCTTTCCGAGAGCATATCATGCTGGATTTAGTCATGGTAAGGGATATTCTACTCAAGTGTTCTAAGTCCTCCCTGGCAGAGTTTGATGGATATGCTTCTAACTATAATCATTTAGGTTTCAACTGTGGTGAGGCCGTGAACTTTGCTATTGGTGATTGGTTTCCTTTGGGGGCCGTAGCAAGCTTGCGTTATGCACATCTCAACAGGGTGCCTCTCCTTCCTCATGAGGAACTTCTCTGCAAAGAAGCTATGCTTCTTCATACAAGTCTAGAGCTGGAAGATTTGGAGTATTCGCCGGCAGACTTGGCTTCTCATCATTCTATTAAGGTTTCATTTGTAAAGCTGATGCGTTTCTTGCACCGGGCACGTTGGTCTGTTATGAAATCAAGGGCATGCACCAGTGTATCTTCCAACTTTTACAGAACTATTGTCTGTACTTTATGCAAACGTGACTGTTATGTGGCTTTCATTAACTGCAGCTGTTACTTACATCCTGTCTGCCTGCGACATGGTAATCTTTTTTCCCATTTTTATTATAAATACATCCTGTTTTATTTTTATAAGCTTCCTTTAACATGTAATTTTGTCTTATGTTGATCCTCATTGCCTAGTGCAGATATTAAGTCACTCAAGTTACCATGTGGGAGCCATCATTGTCTTTTCTTGAGAGATGATGTTGTGGAGATGGAAGCTGCAGCCTTGAAGTTTGAGCAGGAAGATGCCATATCAGAAGAGGTTGAGCGACTTGTTCAAAATGGTGAAGACTTGTATTCATATCCACTGGCAAATAAGTTCCAGACTGATGTAGATGATGGATACTTCCCATATTGTGAGATTAATGTTGTCTTGAATTCTGAGATTGCTGCAATAACTACAACTATGGGTCAACCTACTGAACATGTAGAGCCTACGATGAGCCATGATACTTCTTTTGCTGCATCAACTCTCTGTTCATTTGTGGAGCAAGTTGGATCGTCACCAAAACATGTAAGATCCATCTCTCTGCCTGCCTGAAAATCTTATGTGTAGAGTAACGAATGAACTATTGTGATGTTTTTGTCTATGCTTGAGTTGCTTCTCCTGCACTTAATTAAAATTGGTATTTGTCTAATTCTAAGCAGGTACAGGGGCTAGCTAACCTAGGAAATGCTAATGGTAAAGAGTTCTCTGAAGAAGTCTCACGGAGTACTTATGAATCCTCTGCATCCTGTTTGTTACGTGAAGATCGTCCAGGTATCCATCAGAGTAATAATGTTCATGAACCAGAGAGTAGGTCTACTGGGGACCAAGACAGTGATGATTCCGACTCTGAGATATTTAGGGTTAAACGGCGTTCTTTTCTGAAGATTGAGAAAAGGAATGTGAATGACTCCATGTCATCAAAGAATTCTGAATACCAGGCAAGTTTGTTATATAGTTGCATTCTTAAACCTTCAGTTGCTCTGAAAACTATTTATTAGTGTAATCGCTCTCTGTCCTTCCTGTTTGTAAGTGAATGACTTGAGTTGTTTTTTGCTCTCACTTGTGTTGATATGAATAGGGGCTCAAACGATTAAAGAGACTCCAACATGAAGGAAGATGTGGGCACTCTGAAGGCTGCAGAAGTGACGAACCAATTCGCAGCACTAAACCTACGTATGATTGTAAAGAAGCTCCAGAGAATGGTGTGAAGGACAGAGTAGGAAGAGGAGGCACCCTTCCCATTTCTATCAAGTATAAGAAGTTGGGTAGTAGTGAAGAAGCAACAATCGGTAGGCAGCGAGAGCAACACAGAAGTGATAGTAGGTTCCAGCATGAGTTAGGAAAGAGCATGAGGGAACCTCCTCTAGAGATTGGGCCAAAGCGACTAAAGGTCAGAGGGCCGACATATTTAGGTTCGGAAAGCAGGTTGGATTGAAGTTAATAGGTTTGCAGAGGAGAGACTAATGAGAAAATCTGGTTGGTGTGCCTCTGGAGCACCATCCGGAGCCTGACTTTGCTAACTTCATTTCATCTGATGGAGTTCTTCTAACAACACACTGAAACATCCAACATTATTGATTCAGGGAATAGCAGCAGCAGCGCAGATTAACCAAGCTTAGGTCAAAATTTTTATTCTTTGTGCAGGGCCTCAAAATTTGGGGGTCAATTTGCACGTGCAGCGATTCTTGTGGTTCTCTCGGGCCGGGGTGTTTTTCCGTCTTTGGCAGGAGAACCTTCCTGCAAAAACTGAAAAGTTAGAATTTGGGTTAGTAACTTTCTTTTTGTAAATCTATTTCTTTTTATCAGAGAATTAATTCTTACCGAGGAATATGTGGGCATTCCCACAAGTCTCCTCAAATTTAAAAGTTTGCTGCTTCCCCTGCTAGGTAGGTTCCTTATTCTTTTTGTAGTCAATGTTATTGTATACCACTTAAATAAAAATGCAGAGAAATGCCTCGTTTTTTTCTCTCAGATCTGAAATCTTTTCTTTAAACACTGATTTGTTTATTAAAGTAATTTTAAAATCTCTTCTCAATTACAATTTACTCTAGCAAAATTACAAAAGTGCATAGGTAGAGAAGACCTCCAATCTCGTTTTTTCCCTACAGATGAATCTAACTTGGGGAAAAGCCTACTGATTGCAAGAAAAGTACCGAGTATCGAATTCATGGGATAGCTGCTGGATGCCATCAACAATGCTCCCCCAATCATGCAGAGAAGGTTGATTGCTAATTTACCATCAAACAATCTGACTCCTCCAAAGCCAAAATAGATTACTCTATCAAATTAGATCATTTTTTTTTTGGAATGAATGAAGATCTAATTAAATGTGAATGGAATGTTTCTTCATTTGAAACTCTTTGTTATCATCATAAGGGGATTGATGGATTGGTGGGGCAAACACTAAAATGGAAATTGACTTTACCCCCATAACCTATTTGGCAGTTGCTGCTGCAAGTTGGCGATGGCAGACGGGCCTGCCTATGTTAAGCAATGGGGGTGGCGTAAGGTAAGCCAGCAACGGCCTTTTTCTTTTGTTTGGAAAGTTGTGGGAAAGCAAAAAGGAGGGCATTGTTGTGGGTCACGAAATGGGCCTCTTCTGTTCCCATCTGTAACGAAACAATGCCGGCAATGTTAGGGTCCATTTTATGGTAAGGACCACTGTTGTGCTGTTTCGTAATCAAGTTAAGTCCATATCTCTCCCGGATTGCGACAAACGCCATTGTTGCCTCATTCTTTGTTTAATTCTATCCACAACCAATTACGACATTGGTTTGTTCCATTCCTTCACGGACGTTTTAGATTTCTACTCTTCTTTTGCTTTCCAATGTTTCTTCCTTTTGTTTTTATGGTATTAATAGATTTTGTTTTGACAATCATGAGTTGGCAACGTCAATGGGTTTCGGAATTTTTAGTTAACTTCTTGTTTTAGGATTTTAAAGTTTGAGTGAAAATTCTATCGGATGGCCTATATAACCAATGTTTTGCACTCTCCAATCATACTGTGCCGCGTAGGATATTATTAGATAATCGCATAGCTTCTTTTTAAACGGCATAACAATATATTATTTATATTAATTATAAGGTGTAGATTTCGGTGCTCCCGTTGTGATGCTCCCACTTTTCAATGTGATGCTCCCATTCAATTCTGACCATTGGATGCAACATCTATTTTCCTGATCGTCGGATACTAAAAGGTTTAACCTACTAAACCGGTTTTAAAAAACCTTTTGGAATAAATTCGTATGTGGTTGTCCTCGTGATAGATTTTTACACCTTTTTTATTCCAACTGTTGATATCAACTACTTTTTTTTTACTTGATTTATTATCTTTTCTCTAACTTTTTATTTTTTATTCTTTTCATCTTTCTTATTCTTTTTTTATTCGTTTTCTAGCTTTTTATTTTATTTTTTATCAACTACTTCTTCGTGTTGGATTGGCGAGGGACTTCTTTGAGAAAAAAAAAATCAAGTTATAGAAAAAATAAATCACTAGGAAGAATAATTTTTTTCTCAAAGCAGAAAGCCAGAAAACGAAGAAGAAAATAATAAAAAATAAAAAAGTTAGAGAAAAAAATTATAAATTAAGTAAAAAAAAGTAGTTGATATCAACAGTTGGAATAAAAAAGATGTAAAATCTATCACGAGGATTACCACATACGAATTCATTCCAAAAGGTTTTTAAAACCAGTTTGTAGGTTAAATCTTTTAGTATCCGATGGTCACTAATATAGATATTGCATCCAATGGTCAGAATTGAATGGGAGCATCACATTGAAAAGTGGGAGCATCACAACGGGAGCACCGAAGTCTACACTTAATTATAAAGTCAAAATCTGAGTGTCTCACGAGTTAACTCGGAGACAAACTCAGTTTTTAAAAAATTCAAAATAAAATAAAAACTGCCTATCTTAAATAAAAACGACCCATTAGGATAAATATAATATTTAAATTTATTTATATCATTTTAAAAAAACTATCTATTTAAAAAAAACTGTCATAAACCACTCACGTAGTAAGTGCCCTGTGTCTTGTTTTTTAAATACAAAAATAGGAATGGCAGCAGGCCAGATATATGTCAAAATCTCATTATCTGGATCCATAACCGTTTATATTTATGATATCTAATTCTTTTTTTTATAATATCCAAATCTGCTCCGTCAAATCCATTTATTGAGCAGATATTCATTTAAAATCCAAATCCGAATATTAAACTAACCATAATTTCTAGAATAATTTAATGTCTACATTTACTTATCTTATTGAGAAATTCAAAACACCTCCAAATCAAATTTATACAAAGTTTAAAATAAAATTTAGGAATTATACAAACAAATAAATAAGGTTAATGAACATAAACAAAGAAAGTTCACAAAGTTTAATATATAAACTAATTTAGGTTAATCGAACCAATTTAAATTTAGCTTTATTTAGTTGTAAATTGTAATATAAAACTGAAAAGAAAACGGAGGCTTACTTATGGGCTTGTATAACTAAAAAAGGTGAATTGTGTATGATAAACGGTTTTTTAACGATTACGGAGCGGATATCCACTTCGCTCCGAATCCGTCACTAATAATAATTTCACTATCTAAATCTCCCTTGAACAAATTTACGGGGACTAGATATCTACATAAAATCCGCCCACTACCATCCCTAAACACAAATATAACATCTTCAGGTGTCACTTTAATCCTCATCAACTATTTCAGTTTCTATTTGTACCCAAAAAACTATTTCAATTTCTATTACACTATATGATGTTTAAAACTATTGGAAGATGTAAAATTTAGGATTTCATGATAGAACATTTTCTCTTGGAATTTTGTGATGTGTGAGGATAATTTTACCTTATTCAATTTTCTTCTATGTACCCAAAAAGGGGTAAAACAATGAAAAGAAAATCCTACGAGCTCAGGTTTTCATTGGACGGCCCTGGACTAAGACTATTATGCTGCGGATGGAAATCCCCTGCCCCAAGTTTTGTGCCTCACTTCATGCCTCATTCACCAAATCATGCCACATGCTCCTTGTGTTATACCTTGTTTGTTTTTAAATTTTAACAAGTAATATTTATACAAGAAAATAAAATAAGAAACCCACATAAACACCAGGTTTAGCCCCAAATTAACAATAAATAATTATATATAAGGGTTAGTCCTAAATTTTAATACATTCCTTATAGGGTTTTAGAATGAAAATATAAAATTTAATTTAATTACGCAAACAAGGAATAACATTAAAAACTGAAAAGGGACACGTGTCATCATTTGATGGATGGGGCACAAGTGGGGCACCAAAATTGGGGCAGAAGATTTTCGTTCTTATGCTGCAATAATAGATATAGTACCGTAATTGAATATTATGCCAACTCAACAAGTTCCGGAAAATTTCTGTGGTCAAAGAAAAGGGATGCGGTAGGCTTTTTAGTTTAGGTCAAGAAAGATCCTTTCAAGACTTGAGAATTCAGATCATCAAATTGGTTTGCAGTGTCGAACGAATTGTTTCAACTTTTTTATGGGTTGTTAGATTTTGGGTTTTACATGAATAACAAGTTTGCTTTTCCTACTTTCCTGTTCCCAGATTATTATTATTTCCAAAACAAAATACCCATAATCATCCACAGCCACTAATAATTGAATTTGAGTGAAGAATTGTTGAGAAAAACAGATAATTTCAGTCTTCTGCCTACTTTCTTCGGCATCATGCCAAATGTTAGGATGGAAAAGAATAAAGAATAACGAAACCAAAAAAATGAGTGAAAATGATTTTCTTAAGCTGATCATCATTCTTTTTTAAAATCCCAAATTCTCTTTTTTGTATTTGATTGTCTATATTCAACTACAATCCTGAGATAGTGAGGTCCTTGGACTTAAAAGAAAAAAAGGATTCTTGGCCAAGCGTGGGAACACAACAAGAAATTACCTTTTGCAATTTCTTTCCTCTTTGCATGTTCTTTCCTTCGTAATTGACAGCAACATTCACAAGTAATGGGCCCTAATATCCACTACTCCCAAACTTTTATGTCCAAAACACACTCTAAAAATGCCATGGAATTTAGAGCCCAATTCCATCATTTATACCATATTTATAGATACTTCTCTCACAAAATCCAAACATTCAATAAAAAACAAATTAAAAAGAAAGGGAAACAAAAATAGCAATGGGTAAAGCTCCGTTTCATTTCTCACCTCACCTCTAGTGGAAGTGGGTAAAATTATTATTTAGTACTCTTTCTTAAACTTTAATTGCCTTGAAACAATTTAGATTTTAGCTTATTAGGGTAAATGCAAACTAAAAACAGTTGTGAAGGTGAAATTAAACCCTCCATTGTTTGTATATATTAGGTAAGTTTTTTGTGCATTCTTAACAAAAACAACAACATTTAAAACACCCTCCAAAGCAACATATGCTATTCCTACTTTGCTAGGCTTATTAATTAAAAAGGAAAAAGAGAAAAAGAAAAGCACCACTAATTATTAACAAGTCAAAATGTGTATATTTCGACCCACCTATTTAAGTAAAATATTTTCCAAATTATTTTTCATTTTGAAAAGTAGGCAAATTTATTTAATTTAATATAAACGAGAGAGTTCAGTACTACAAACATAAAGAAAAAAAGGAAAAATCGTGAACTCAAAATTTACTCAAAAGGGTCTAAAATTATAGTAATAGGTTAATTAGGTAGGTCCAATAACTTTATACTATTTTTACAGTGCACGATGGGTAATATATGCATACCTTCTCAAAATATATAAAAACACCTGAAATCTTTATATGGTTTAATTTTAGGAGTTTATGTATTTGACCAAGCAAAATTATTGTAGTTGAGAATATAGGGGTTCCCATCTCTACAACGCAATTCGGTCCCCTCCATCTCCATGTTTGATTAGGCTAATTCTATTCACCAACGCTTTGTAGTTTGTACCCTAAAACTTCAATTCTGACCACTTATTTAATGTGGAGTGAATTAATATCCGTTATGGTACATTTGGAATAATACTTTCAAGGATTTTATATTGACGTTTCATATCTTTATATTTGGAACTCAAAATTCTAGCTAGTTTGAACCATTCCAAAATTGTTCTCTTCTAATTATATTGGCTCTAAGTCATAAGGAGAAAATGCACAATTCTAATAAGTATGAATAAATAATTAATGGGTGTTGAAATTATTTAATTGATTAAGAGAGTAGGTAAATATAATTAATAATGAGAGAGGTATGAAGTATGAATGAAATCAAAGAAAGGAGTTGAAGAAGAGTGGGGGCAAAGAGCTCCTATTAGGTGGGAGCCTACAACCTTTTTTACCTTGACCTCCCAAAAAGGAGCACCATATTCCATTGTGATTGGATTGAGTGTGTCTTAAGGATTGTGGGGACAAAGTCCCCTCCCTTATTAATCATTTCCACCTTTATTTGAAGAGAATAAAACTGTGGAATGCATATTTTGCAAAAGAAAGTGAAAACCCATGGAAAAAATTGATCATATGGGAATGAGATAAAGAACAATAGCAAGAGAAATTATATATGTTAATGGGTTCTTGTCAAAATCTACAAATTTCTTTCAATCACTAGTCTCTCTAGATTTGTAGGGCACTTATCTAAGCTTCCCTTTTGCTCCAAGTCGTTGGAAAAGATTCAAAATGTTTCCACTTTTCGTTTTATTTTTTTGTAATTAGGATCCTATACTTGTTGCTAGCTATTACTCAAATAGAAAAAGGAGTCTCTTACTACTTTAAGTCTTGTTTTATGGGGTTTGATTAAGGGGAAAAATCTTCTTTTTAAGTGTGGTCAAGTTCCTTAAGAATATTGTGTTTCTTATAAGGAAAGAACCACCCGCAATCTCCTTTCGACCCTCTTTAAAAGTCTTTATTTTATACTCTACTATATGGAATATTAATTATTCAATTCTTCCACTAATTATTATTATTATCATCATCATCATCATACTTTTAATATTATATCCATTACTTGCTCTCAAAAAGTTGCCAGCTACTCATGACCAATCCAAAGATACTATTAACTACTTATAAATATAGAGAACAAACATTTTATAAATGACCAACTTATTAGTTTTAGCATGCACATATACTAAACTGTAAAAGATGACAAATTAAGAGAACGTACCTTTTTATATAATTAATGTTGTGTGACCAATTGATAAAAGAAGAAAATTCATGATTTGAAATAGAATCTAAAAGATGGCCATGCACTAGCTATTAATTAAAATAAAATAGAGGTTAATTAATTTGGATGAAGATCTTGATATGGAACAAGTGCGCTTTCTCTTCATATCTTAACTAAAATTAATAAATATTGAATATTAATTAGAAATTAATAAAGATCGGGGAGAGAATATAAATCCAGGCTATCTAAGTAATTAGCACAGTCAAAATTATATATATTTAGAGTTTGATATATACCTTAGAACATTGAAAGTTGATTGGTATTGGTCTTAAAAAGAAAAGAAATCATCTTTACTTCCTCATTTGGGGTTTGAGCGGGCGACATCGAATACTGTTTTCTTTTTAATATCATGTAATATAAAGAGGGAGAACATATGCTAGCTAGTGGAAATTAGCTCCAATGCCTTCAATTAATATTATTTTCATCAGTAAATTTTGGAACAAACATTTTTTAGTTAGGATTTTGCAGTAAAATAATTAAGAATTGTTCTACTTTTGATAATCAAGAATGTTCTTCATATCAAAGGAATGGGATGTCAGTGATGGGGATAAAAAGAGTATGTCGGATGAATATTTGACTATTAAATCTCTTTAATGCTTTGTATATATTTATGTTGTGCAAGATAATTCTCTAGTAAAATCATGGAAACAGGTTCCCTAAAGATAAGATTTGCAGCTGGAAAATATATTTATGTAAACAAGATGTCGAATTAATACCTAAAAAAAAAGATACGAGAAAAATTAATTCATAATTAAAACCCCATTGTTATTATTGTTACTATCTCCCCCCCTTAACTACTGATCAGATTCGAAATGATTATGAAGCTCAGCCATTAAAGTTGCCTGCATGGTATGCATGCATGTGTGGTTAGGGGTGTAAGTGATACAAAACTATTCGCAAGTTACTCGAGCTCGATTTGAAGAAAATTTAAATTCGGTTTGTTCATTGTCGAGCCGAGTTTGAGCATCGAATCGAGCCAAGCTCGCGCATACACACAGAGAAAATTCAAATTCAGCTTGTTCATTGTCGAGCCGAGCTTGAGCATCGCACGGATCTTCTTTCAATATTCTTTGATAATAATCCTCCACATACGTGGATCTTCTTTCAATCTTATTTGATGATGATAATCCTCCACATATGTGGATCTTCTTTCAGTAATGCTCCTTGGATCTTCTGGAGACTTTGTTCTTCAGCTCTGTTTCTCTGCTTTTCAATTTGTGTGTCAAATGGCTTTGGGGACTCCCTTTATATAGTGGAGGAAATTCCTTGTGCATTTAATGTTAATCTGCTTTACTTGCAAGCCAAGTAAAATCAACAGTGGATGATGCTCCAGGGAAACTTCCAAATAATTTCCTTGGCAATTTCCAAGTGATGACTTACATATTAATTTTGATTGGTCAAACCATTAAATATTGAAATCTGATTGGTTAGACCATGTGTCATATTTATCTATACCAATTTTCTTTAGAAAATATCCAATAAATTTAAGGATAAATTCTTAAAAGAAATTTGTAGAAATTCTTATTGGGCCGAAATTTCTTGTTCTACAAATGCCCTTTACGTACACGATTTGAAGTACACCTTTGCATGGACTTTGAGAAATCCTTGGTGATTTTGTTTGTAGTTTTGCATGGCTTGAGAAAATATTTGCAAGACATCTTCTTCAAAGGTCTTTGCCAATTTTGAGACTTTGAAAGAATTGAACCTAAACTAGGTTCAAAGGACCTTTTTTTTTTGGGTGTGACTGAACTTGACAATTTGAATTAAGCTGCCTACGTACCCTCAAATGTGAAGCATCAAGTCATTTACGTAGTTCATTTATTTTTGTACTCTAAGTTTTGCCTAAGCTGTCCTTTGCAGGATTTTCAACTTAGCGAGATTTTTTTTCTTTTTCACTCTAAGTTTTGCCTAAGTCGTCATTTACAAGATTTTCAACTTAGCAAGCCTTTTTTTTGTGCAGTTTAGGCTCGTGCTTAGGAGCGAGCATTGCCCCCATTGGCTTGCTTGACATCCTCATTTGGAGTTGACTTGGCATGCGTTTTCACAAGATCAAAAGATCCAAATTTGATATTTGGAATTTCCATGACACAATTTGATGTTGCTGATTCATCATCAAACTCAATCATTCCTTCTTTGTAGAGCTCCATGATTTTGTCTTTGAAATGAAACCCTTTTCCACCGGATGACTGATCAAACGATGAAACTTGCAATAATTTAGATCATTCACTTTATCAGGTTCTTCAGGCCGTTTCATTTCAGGCAACTGAACGAGATCAAATTTTAAAAGTTCTTCCAACATCTTAAAGACATAAGAATTAGGGTTGTGAATGAGTTGAGTTGCTAATGAGCTACTCGTGTTCGACTCGAAGAATACTTAAGTTCGACTCGATTATTCACGAGCCGAGCTCGAGCTCGAGCTCGAGCTGCTAGAGTAATAAAAGAGTCGAGCTTGAGCTTTCAAATACTCGACTCGAGCGGCTCGCGAGTCTAAATGAGCACCTATATATTTTTAATAATATATATGTTAATATTTAAATTACCGTAATATCTTATTAAATTATTGATATTTACAAATTTACCATTACTATATATATTTTTTTATCAAAGTGAATATTAAAAAAAATTTATATGCTGACGAGCCTATCGAGCCGAGCTCGAGTTTGCTTGAGTTCGTAACGAGTCGAGCACGAGCTTGAAAAATGGAAGCTCGACGAGTTCGAGTCGAGTTTCGAGCTTCGAGTTTTTCCATCGAGTCGAGCTCGAGCTTTCCAAAACTCGACTCGACTCGGCTCATTTACAGCCCTAATCAGAATTAAGGAATGGACATTCCTTCTCTCGCTTTTCTTTCAAGGAAACTTTGATTTTCTTTTGTGAGGATTTGGAATTGAGCATTTTGGAGTCATTGGTTTTCTTGAAAGGCTTTATGCTTACTGCCATGGACTGCTTGCTTTCGAATTTTTTGGTCACAAATTTGCCCCCTTTGTGTTCCTTTGATTCTCGAACTAGCGATTCTTGATTGCTACAAACTGCAATGCTAAGCTCCATATCATGTGCTCGAGTTGCTAATTTTTCAAAAGTTTTTGGCTTAATGCCTTGAAGAATATAGCGAAGAGTACAATTTATGCCTTTGATGCACATATCCAGTGCAGAAACTTCAAATAATTTTTCTTTGCAATTGAGACCTAGATTTCTCCACCTATTTATGTAGTCAATTACAACTTCATCTTTGCATTGGCGCGCGTGTACTTGTGAGTTCAATCAAACTGACAATGCGTCGAATGCTATGGAATCGATTTAGGAAACCATGTTCAAGTTGCTCCCAGTTGTCAAATGACGCAAGCTCGAGATCCGTGTACCAATCGAAAGCATTACCCTTCAAAGAACAAACAAATTACTTGACCATAAGGACTCCATTAGTGCCAGCATTGTTGCATGTTTCCACATAGTGGGCGACATGTTGTCTTGGGTTTCCCTTGCCATCAAATTGTTGAAACTTTGGTGGTTGATAGTTGTCAGGCATCTTCATGCAATCAATCCTTTGGGAATAAGGCTTTGCATAAGTGTAGGAAAGAGGCTTTGACGAGCTCCTTGATTTGATCAGAAGAAATACTTTGAAGATCTTCTGCAGCAATTTTGGTGGAATTTTCACCATATTCTTGAACATTTTTCTTGTCGTCAACTTGTTGGAGAATTTGAGGCTTGTCTTTGCCTTTATTTTCAGCAACTTTCATCATTAGAAAGGAAATTTGTTCATCATTTTCTTTAATGTTGTTAGCTAGTGATTCCACTGCTTTGGCAAGGGATGCAACTTGTTCCTCCAACGAAGATATCGAAATTTTGATAATTTGAATCTTCGGGAAAAGAGATGAGAGGCAAAGATTGTCCCACTGGGCGTGTCAAAATTTGTAACACACAAAATTTCGTATCTGAAAATAAGACAAGAAAGATTAGAGCCAAATAATGATTTTATTGATTGATGAATGCGGTTACAATCTTTGGAAATTTTGATAATAAGAAATTATCCTCTGATTCTTCTCCTTTGCAAAATTCTGCTTCAAGATTTACTTCAAGAGCCGGATGACTTGATCTTGAACTTGATGATAATTTGAGAGTTTGATTTGATTTGATTCAAGGGTCGAATGACAAGATATTGAATTGATGAGTTGGGAGTTTGATTTGATTCGAGGGTCCTTGATGACTTGATCTCGAATTGATGATAATTTGATTCAAGGGTCTTGGCGACTTGATCTTGAACGAATAAAAGTAATCTTCTTCAAATATGTTGATGAAGATCAAAATAATAATTTCTTGAAAGCGAGCTTCTACAAATCTTTGATAATCCTCCTTGGATCTTCTTTGAAAATAATCCTCCACATACGTGGATTTTCTCTCAATCTTCTTTGATAATAATCCTCCACATACGTGGATCTTCTTTCAATCTTCTCTGATGACGATAATCATCCACATACGTGGATCTTCTTTCAAAAATCCTCCTTGGATCTTCTGGAGACTTTGCTTTTTAGCTCTACTTCTCTGCTTTTCAATTTGCGTGTCAAATGGCTTTGGAGACTCCCTTTATATAGTGGAGGAAATTCCCTGTGTATTTAATGCTAATCTACTTTACTTGCAAGCAAAGTAAAATCCAACGGTGGATGATGTTTCAGGGAAACTTCCAGGTAATTTCCTTGGCAATTTCCAGGTGATGACTCACAGATTGATTTTGATTGGTCAAACCATTAGATATTGAAATCTGATTGGTTAGGCCATATGTCATATTTATCTACCAATTTTCTTTAGAAAATATCCAATAAATTTAAGGATAAATTCTTAAAAGAAATTTGTAGAAAATTCTTATTGGGTCGAAATTTCTTGTTCTTATTCGAATTCGAGCTTGAGCTCGGATTTGAGCGAAAATTGATTTTTTTTTAAAAAAGTTAATTATATATCGACCTTATCGAGTCGTGCTAGAGTAGCTCAATACTTGAATCGAGTCGAGCTCGATAATCAAAACTCGGTCGAGCGCGCGTACACACACACACAAATATATATATATATATATATCTGTGTATGTGTGTGTCGAGCTCGACCTCAACCTCGAGTTCAAATTCGAGCTCGAGCTCGGATTTGAGCTAAAATTGATTTTTTCTAAAAGAAATTAATTAAATATCGACCTTATCGCGTCGAGCTCGAGTAGCTCTATACTCAAATCGAGTCGAGCTCGATAATCAAAACTCGGTCGAGCTCGAGCTTTAGCTCGAATCGAGTATTGAGCTTGAATTTGAGTAGCTAACTACTTGACTCGATTACACCCGTATGTGTGCTTGTCAAGAAACAAAAAGAATTTGAAAAGTTTGGACATATAATCATATATAGAGGGGGATTTTTAGTTGATGCTGTTGTTTTAAAGTTGCCTTTTTCTCTTTTAATGTCCACGTGCATGTGTATTTTCTTTCCCTACGTGTTCAAATTTCAAGTGTATACTAAAAAAAGGTGAGAAGAAAAACAAACTTTTATGAAAAATATGGACTTCTTACAATATCCCACATGGAAAGACCATATGGAAAAAAGATGAAGAGTAAAGGAGTGTGTTAAGCCTCGTACACTATTCCTATATCTCACATTAGAAAATGATTGAAGATGTATCAAAGTGCTTTTGCCCAATGTTTTCATACTCGGCCCGGCGCTTGGCCTGTTAAGGCCACCGGGTCCTGGGTCACCCGGTTCAACCGGCCGGGTCATAAGAGGGTTATATATGTTATATTATTAATATTCTATATATAAATATTATATATGATGCATATATATATATATATATATCACATAAAGGTTTTTGGTTTGGTGGTTAAAACAAGATTTTTTGCTCATTAAGGGTTGGGAGTTCGAATCCCATGGACAACAAATATTTTTTCCAAAATTTTTCCCCAATAAAATCATATAAACCCGGTCCAATCCGATCCGGTTCTGGGTCAACCGCCGGTCAAACCGGTTGTTGACCGAGTCTTAACCGGGCCAAACCCCTCCCAGTTAACCCCCTCTCTCCGGACCGGATAGGCTTCCGGGTCCTGGTTGATCCGGTCCATGTTTGAAAACACTGCTTTTGCCTATAAATAGGGTACTCCTACTCCAACAAAGTGTATCCCAACAAAATACAAGCCAAGATACTTTACTAAGTAGAGTTTTATAAAGTATCATTTTCTTACTCTTGTAATATTTCCTCTAATAGTGAAATATTATCTAGTAATGTCCGAGGACGTAGACATCATTGGCCGAACTAGACCTGGCAATCCATGTTTCGTGTCGTATCTCATGTCGTGTTTACATAGGGTATAAACACATAAAGTGCCTGACACGAACACGACACGATTATTAATCGTGTCACGAAATCGAAACACAAACACGAGACATGTTTATAAACAGGTACACGTGACAATAGAGTTGAATAATTTCCAATTTCCTTGCACACTTGACTTGCCTTCATTTGATCTAGCGATAGAAGATTAACAAAAAAGATATAGTAATTAGTAATTAAGCGCACCTGAAACATTATTCTCCTTCCTTAACAGCTTTAATTTTATAGAATTTTTTTATATGAAAAAAAAGTTTTACTACTACAAAATTTTGAATTATAAAATACTAATCTTTTAGCTCCAAATATTTTGACATAAATTAACCATACTGAAATGTAAAACATAAAGAAGCTCCTACTGTGAGACCCTATCAAAGTTTAAACATAACATTACTAAACCAATCAAGTCTCTTTCAGCAGCCTATGGCCAATCCTGTAGGAAGCATAAGCAATTAAGCATCAATACAAGCATACTCAATCTGCAAACTATCAAGAACCCTTGATTGCCAATCATTCATGCTTAAGTGCTTTTGTTTCGGCATAGAAAGCCCCACCAAGACCACTTCAAGTATATACACGGCTAAATCATAACACCTCCCAATCAAGACATTTAGCACTTATCAACAGAAACTGGACACTTACTAACTATAACCGGAAAACTAGAGACTATTTATCAGCCAACTAAAAAGGAAAGAAGATACCTTCTTTGTATATACCCGTGCCAGCCATCACAAGCTTCTTAAGAGAATAAGAGTTATATAAATTTACCTGCATTAGGAAGAACACAAGAATTTATACATTGAATCAGCAAAGTAGGAACAACCTCAAAATCAAAATTTCAAGCCAAGAATAAAAAAGTCTAAGCCTAACTCCATGAAAATGTTAAAACTGAGCAATCAAATCCAAGCACCCATAAAGACTTAAAATCAATACACAATTTACACATGAAATATTTACTCAAATAAGTGGAAATTTAACCTCTAAAACTCTAAATAATAAAAAACGGAACCAGAGAGTAAAAACATAT
>AWUE01016270.1:0-44179 GCA_001974825.2 Corchorus olitorius | reverse complement strand
AGGCTGGTTTAGGCAACCTATATATAGGCTAAAAATTAACGTTACAATATTTTGTAACCCCCAAGTTAATCATTTTGTAATCTTCAAAACATTTTAAAAGTTATTTTCTATTTGTAACTCACAAAATATTTAAGAATTTATAACTCATGCCATAAAACCCTTTTGTAACTACCACTAATTTGTAACGTTTCTACTTTTAATAAAATTTCCCAAGTATAAAACCTAATTATTAAATAACTTTATCCCAAAATTACCCCTATTAACTCCCCAAAGGAGCCAAGAATACATATATATATATATATATATGGGTAAATTTAAATTAAATCAAAACAAGAGTTGTTGATGGGCCAACTTTTAATATTGTTATATATATACTGATATTATGAAAAAAAGGTTACAAAAACCATTAGCTAATTACATATTTACATTACATAATACATATATCTAATTGGGTGGGGGGGGGGGGGTCGTGTTGGTTGTGGCGCCGGAGGGCCAGAAGTAAAAGTGTATGAAGAGTATCAAAGATTTCAAGATTTTTTTTTTTGGGAACACATGAATGTGAAAGGTGCAAAATTTGATTCATTTGCAAGTTATTGTTATCAATTTGCCCAATCTATTTCATCAAACTGTTAAAGTTACAAATTTTTAAGTTGTAAATGTTCCATCTAAGATAGATGTTCCCAAAGAACATGATGGATCAAGTGACCATGCCTGGAGAATGGAAGACTGATAGGACCAAATGATATAGTTTCTCAAAAAAGAAGGAGGAGAAATTTGGAATCTGCTTCAGAAGAGCATATTGGTCTTTATCGAATAAACCAAGTTGCGCTGATATGACGCAAAATAAAGAGAGTAAAATACTGCATAATATTGCCCCTTGAAGAGGCACAATTCATGAGCAAATTTCCCCTGTGGTGGCAAAAATCCTTGAAAAGATCATGACCCTGAGAATACTATAATTTCCATTGTAATAAGATAATCATCGATGATGTGTTCGCTCTCTAAATCGCTCATTAAATTATAAACGATGATAATGGATCTCGATTTATAACCAAATATCATCAAAGCAACGTTGGCCTAAATGGGAGGAAACAATCAACGCTGAAATGGCTTTCCTTTCCAAAGAATAATATCTTTGGACTCAAACCCCTTGATTGAAATGGGTATTTGTTTGGAAATGAAATGAGAAAAATAAAGCCGTGAGGTATAAAACCCAACCTATAGCCCAAGGGTTCACTTAGAGAACTGGGTTGATTATAATGAAATGTATTCACTTATGATGAATGCAATCACCTTTCATTTCCTTATAAATTTAGGAAACATGTTATATATGAACATTGTGATGACATACTTATGGTTCAAAGGATATAATATGCCTGAAGCATACACTCCCTGCAACTTATTCTAAAAATTAAAGTTGCAAAAGATCTTTATATGGGTTGAAACAATC
Organism: Corchorus olitorius; assembly: GCA_001974825.2. NCBI lineage: Eukaryota > Viridiplantae > Streptophyta > Magnoliopsida > Malvales > Malvaceae > Corchorus > Corchorus olitorius. The sequence goes on along the minus strand of AWUE01016270.1, from coordinate 42,729 downwards.
CAGTCACATGTGGTATCCACATTTAAGTGTGTACTTATTAAAGAAGAGTATAAAAAGATTCATCTACCCATGTATGTTTATTAAGAGATCGGAATTTGGATTTGCTATAGTAACAATTTATGTCGACGATATAAATGTGATTGGAACTGCTGAAGAATTGTCCCAAACTACTAAATATATGAAAAAAGAGTTTGAGGATTTGGGTAAAACCAAAATTATGCCTTGGTCTAAAGCTTGGGCACAAAGCAAATGATATACTTTGACCACCCCTATGGTTATAAGGCCCTTTGATCCCCAAATAGACTCGTTTCGTCCTAAACAAAACCGATGAGGATATGTTTGGTCCTGAAGTTGCATGAGACCTAAAATTGCATTTGCGGTAGATTTGTTGGCATATTTAGTTATGAGTCAACGAGATATTGTTAAGAATATTTTTTATAATCTCCGATGTATCATAGTTTTGGTGTTATTTCAATCCTAAGAAAACTACTAACTTTGGTTTAGTAGATATGCTTATGCGGAGTATCAATCTGATCCGCCTAAAGCTTGCTTTCAAACTGATTACCTGTATTGCTATAACGATACAACCATTTCTTGACGTTTTACTAAGCAAAAGCCAGTAGCTACTTCTTCCAACCACTCTGAAATCATTCCCTCTATGAGGCCGATAGATAGTGTGTTTGGTTAAGATCCATTATAGCCCACATCCAAAACACATGTGGATTGAAACCAGTTGAAGATTCACCCATTATTATCTATGAAGATAATGTTGCTTGTGTTGCACAAGTTGGAGGAGGATATATTAAGGATGATTAGACCAAGAACATCTCGTCAAAATTTTCTACTCATGAATTCCAAGAAAGTCGACAAGTTGATGTTAAATAGATTCGCTCCACTAACAATCTTGTACATCTAGGGGTGGCCATTCGTCGGTGGAGCCGACCCAACCGACGCCTGTCGGCTCGGTTGCGAGGTGGCCGGTCGGTGGCGTCAACTCTAACCGACAGTGACGTGCCCCTCTCGGTCTGCTGTCGGGTCTTGTTGACTGGTTAAAAAACCAACCGAAGACCCGACCGACACTAATTAAAGATTATATATATTATATATTTCAAGAAACTTATTGCTATGTTTCTAGTTTTGATTTTTGTATTGAGTGGAATGTATGCGAGGTTTATGGTAGAGAAGAATAATGTCACAGTGCTATCTCCATTGAATCTGCGATCAAAACACGACGCTGTGATTGGTAACTTTGGAGTACCAGACTATGGAGGCTTCATCATAAGCTCAGTGGCTTATCCAAACAAAGGCGCTAATGGCTGCGAGCCCTTTGATGTCCTCCCCTTCAAACTGATCAGACCAAAATATGTCATATTTTATGATCATTTTCCTATGTTTTTAGGGGATTTTATGCTTGATTATGTTTGAATATTTCTTATAATCTTAATGTTTGTGTTCAATGTCTTGAAGAAATGAAAAGTGCAAAAGTGATGATTTTGCTACTTTTTGGAGCTATTTTGATTGAATAATGGCACAAATATTCAAGTGGATTTTTCAAGGAAGATTTGTAGATTCGGTGCTCGTGATTAAAGAACCTTTTGAGATGATTTTAATGCTTAGAGAAACCATGAAAATGATTGCTACAAGTTTCCAAGGTGAAGAGATCAAGAACATTGATGATCGAGTCAAGAAGATAAGATATTCTGACGAGTTGCCAGTTGACCTGGGCGCATAAGCTTAACAACCTAGGCGCCTGGGTAGGTCAACTGGGTGCCTAGGAACTATCAGGCTTGCGGAATGTTGATCATGTAGACATAGAAGAAGATGGTCTACTCAATTTTCTTACTGTCTTGCATGGTGAATCAAGTTTTGAGGTGAGATCTCGTAACCCACCAGATGACTCGGCTTGTGGGACAATTGTTGGTGAGATTCAATCTGTGCTTAAGCCTTGTGTCTTCCTCTTGAAGCTACTCCAATTGAATCTGATTTTAGTTACACTTGGGAGAAAATTCATAACTTTCTCTACCGAGATCCAATTATGCTTAAGTCCCATTTTTACCGTTAAGATGGTCGAAAATGCCCCTGAAGATTTCGGACAGAAGCAGTTTTGGGCCAGACTTCGTTCACATGTTTCAGCCCATGAAGCTATCCTAAACCGACTTGGAGACCTATTCAACAGCTAAGCACGACCCTAGGGTTAGTTTAAGTCAATCATAATTCTATTTGGAACCCTAGGTAGCCTCCTATAAATACCCACCTAAGTAGAAACCCTAAATACACTTATTCTTAATTTTTCCTAGATACAATCTTTTCTTGAAAGCTCTGCGTTTTCTCTCTTCCTCCTTAGGCAGCCGCCCAAGGGTGGAAGCCTTGTAAATTTTCTTGTTTTCTTAGTTTATTTTATGGATTTCACTCAATTCATGAGTGGTTAATCCTTCATACTACTTTCCTTTGGTACTTTTAATTAATTGATATGGTGAGATTTTTGTTTGTATAATTTGACATGGTTTTTCTTGATTGAATATGTTTATTAATCCTTGTAATGAAGTTCATGATTGATAATTAGGATTGTGATGATCGTAGTTATAGTTATGATACTTATGAGTATGATTTTTGCGCTAAGGATATAAAAAGATTAATCTATAGCTAAATTAAGTTGAGTACTAAACGGTCAGACTTAATTATTAGTAGCAAAGTGTTCACCACGACCCATGGATTCAATGGGATTATCAAACCTTATTGGAATCTAGAGGCCGACCAAGTATTAGAGGAAGATAAGTTTGGTTATAATTAATTATTCATGTGAGTATTGAATAATCTTAATCCTTTATTCTTTAATAATCCTGCAAATGTAGTTGGGAGAAATCTAGAATAAAAGAGTTAATCTTTGGGCCGAACGGAGTGAGATTAGCTAATAGCATGTTAGGAATTGAAGAATACTTCGAAACCTAGGCCAATATATTCAATTAGGGTTATTGAATGAAGCTTGTTTGATGTTTTACCTCTAGCCATAGAGTGGCGTAAAATTGATACTTGCCAAATTTGATAATTGATTGTGTCAAATTCATATTTTGTATCGATGATCCATATCTTTTAATTAATTGATTTATCATTGGAAAAAAGTATGCTTTTTTATTATTGTTTTCTTAATTAGTTCTCTAGTTTTCATTAGTTTTAAGTAATTGCTCTTTAGTTTAGTTTATTTAAATATATTTCATTAGTTATTTCTAATCCGTTATTTCTTAAGTGTTTTCAAGTGTTTTGTTTTTAATATTTGTCTCACCCTTTTGTGGGATTCGACCCTTACTTGTCCTAACTATTTTAGTTAGAGTTTATGGGGATTATTTTGTGATTTATTAACGACTCGATCACAAATCCAACTCTCCTCACCCCAATGTTCCCCTTCTTGATCGTGGAGGTATTAACAATCCCCTGTTGATAGTTTTTCTTTTTAAAGATTCAACGGTGATCCTATAACTAAACTTGTTTTAGGGTATTAACAATCCCCTAAATTGAAGACGAAATTTGCCAAATTCTATGATTTTATTGAAGAAACCAACAGGCTCTAAAAAACAATCAATCGATCAAACCGACGTCGGTCGGTGGCTAGCGGTTTCTATAGTCGGTGGTCGGTGGCAGCTCCCCCATCGGTCGGTGGCAGCTCCCCCGTCAGTCGGTGGCTATATTTTCGAAAATTCTCCCCCGACCCGACCGAAACCAACCGACTTCCACCCATAGGTACATTTATTTACCAAACTATTGCCAACATCAAAATTTGAGAAATCATTTTACGACATTGGTAATGGCGAGCTAGTAAGATGCAAGATTGAATTCCTCAGAAGTGGTTGTTTAATTTATTCAGGGGGAGCGATTATGATGCATTGTGCTTTAACGGTGTTCAGTCCAAGAGAGAGTGTTATGAAAAATATGGGCTTCTCACAATATCCCACATGGAAAAGACCACAATGAAAAGAGATGAAAAGTAAAGGAGTGTGTTAAGCCTTGTACACTATTCCTATATCCCACATTAGAAAAGGATTGAAGATGGAGAAATGCTTTTGCCTATAAATAGGATACTCCTACTTCAACAAAGTGTATCCCAACAAAGTACAAGACAAGCTACTTTATTAAGTAGAGTTTTATAAAGTATTATTTTCTCACTCTTGTAATATTTGCTCCAATAGTGAAATATCATTTAGTAGTATCGGAGGACGTAGACATTATTGACCGAACCTCATTAAATTTGATATTTTTCTCTTTAATTCTTATCAGTGGAAACACTCTAGTTTTCATTGTTTCACAACATAAACAAGTTATTTTCTTAAATTTTACTCAGCTTTTGGGTAGTTTTTTTCGGGCCAAACATGAAAGCAAGATTAATTTGGTATTAAACTTTAGGTTTATGAAACAAGGATGAGTTTAGGCTTTGGAGATCATCAAAGCAAATACAAACGAAAACTTGATATTTGTTATCTTTCAATCAAATCCTAACACACAATCTGGTTCTCAAATTGACAAATTCCCATATTTGCTTGACTTGTTTGCAAATCTAATCTATCATATTTGCATGGGTTGATTCCAGCTAGCTTGACTTAATCACCTAATTTGATTCAACAATAAATTAATAAGAGGAGAAGAATTAAGAATGATATATATGATCAGTTTTGTCAATAAGAAGTGAAAGTTTGATTTATGTTTGCTCAAAAGAGGAGACAATCTAATTCCCATACAAAGATTTCATATATGATATCTGCAGAAGAAATTCCCACTTTTTTTTTTTCTGTTCATAAGATTGAAAACCTGAAAGCTTCGTCAAATAATCGTTTGTCTAAATTTAGTGAAGCCAATTATATTGTGAAAAAAAACTTTTGGATGTATAAATTTTCCCTTCAAGATCAGATGAGTTAGAAAAAAGAAATTAGGAAGCAAAAAAGGAAACATGTTGACCCATTTTGCAATTTTCAATGAAAAATTAATATTGTCCATACATGAAATAGTAGTTGATATTATATTTTTGGTATTGGATGTCGGTATTGATAATTAATTTTTCACCCCCTCTATGATTAATCAAAACTATTCTTCGTCAAGTCCCATTGGTCACAATCAATTCATCACATTCCATGAGTCAGTAAACAAAGAGATCACGTGATTTCACATTCACCCCTCGACGACAAGTCAAATTATAATCGCCATAGCCACAAACAATTTACTTGATTGTTATTAGAGTGAATAATGATTCAATTATTATAAAGCCAAAAATTCCCTTGAAGTTGATGTATAATATAGATACACTATACTATAAAATGAAACATTAACCTAATAGTTTGAGTGGGCCATAATTTCAGCCATTTGGGTTCGCAGATCTTGAGACATGTTGCAAATATAAGATTGCAGTGGATTTCAGCTCTAGACAATTCCAAATTTCAAAGTATTAATCATAGCTTATACGTAACTTCGAACCTTGAGAAACTGTCATTTTGAATTGAAGCAAATATATATATCTGTTGGAGGATATATATACACAAATAAATCTTACTTTTCACCTTTGATTTATCACCTCAATTCTATTGGTGTATCTTATTTTGTCAAATCCTGATGATCCAAATCTTTGAAACCTCAGCTTTGTTTATATTATATACAGGAATAAAATTGATGCGTTTTGATGATGACAAGAGTGAAATTGAAAGTGTGTATATATATATATATGTTTGACCATTGCATGTTAGGTGAGGAAGAGTTCGATACCTCTTAAGTAAATGGTTTTATATATGATACATCGTCAATGGAGTTTAGTAGATTACACATACGGGGGGTTAAGGATTGACATATATCTTTTAGGGAATAATTTTGAATTTTAAAAACAAAACTAATTCTAAAAATGAGTATGTGTCAACTCTTCATCCCACTTTTGAAATCCAAAATTTACACCGTCAGTATATCAAATAATTATCGTAAGTAAATATATCTCAAGCTAGTTTTAGCATCGTGAATGGAACAAAAAATTGAAAAAGATTCCTATAGTTTGAAGTCTAACTAATCTTGACTCTGAATTAGTCAAAACTTAATGTGATTATATATTGGCATGTGATGAGATATATGTCAAGAACAATACATAATTTTGTTTTTTTAGATTAATTGGTAGTTCCTCAGATGAAATCATCATATCAAAATGAACAATTTATATGTTTTTCTTTTCTGATCTTATAGTTACGAATATCCTTTTTTAGGAGACAAGGTTCAATTTTCGTATAATCAACGAACAACAAAAAAAAAGGCAAATATGTATACTAAAAAAATGCAAGATTTAGAGATTCAAAGGTAAAGGTTTAAGCTAGTATATATATAGTAAATTTGGCCAAACCCTATCTGTTGCCTCTTGAGCCCATAATTCATCAATATATCAAATCCAATAGAAATATAATACTCATAATATATATATGGTATAAAATACTAAAATATACATATATACGTATAAGATCTTATTCAAACCAGGCATTCTTAGTATGCAAGACAAAGGAAAAAGCTTATAATAATTGAGGTATTAATGTAAGATTCTTTCTTGATGAACTCTCCCTAATTATAGATATATAATGTCCTTGGGAAACTAAGATCAAGATTAGTAGTAAAATAAATTATGCAGATTTTCATCTCCTGAGTCATGACCAAGATAGATGCTTCCACACTAGCTACAAAATCTTCTTTATAAACAAATAATTCCCCAAAACACGTATGTTTTAAACTTTAATTCTCATTCCCCAAGGAATGGTTGACATTGATCCCATTACTTTAATCCTCTCCTAATTGATCTCCATATGATGAATTTAAATGCTACAGAAAACAAAATGGTCAGTCTTCTATTTCTATTTCTGTTCTCTCTGTCGGTAGCTGCAATATAAAAAATCAAATCACAAAAACATGCAATTAATAAACGAAAACATACATAAAGAAATATGAATTTAGTACATTGCTTCCAATGCTGTCGGGAACCCTAGGTTAAATTTTTTTTATTGAGAGTAAATATTTTATTTTGGGAGATGATCATTTTGTTTGATGTACTACATACTAGCTACTACTAGTACATACTATCCTTACTTTAAAATTCGATATTTAATTATGAATTTTCCTTGATCCAACGATCGGATGAGGTGCCACTTGTGGTGGAAGTGTTGGTTCGAAGCAAGGTCCTATTTATATTAAATTATGCTCTGTTAATTACACAATTAAATGGGGTGAGTGGGTTTAATTGTGTTTTTCAATGGGATAAGAATTTTATGATAACAAATGTCTTTTTCAATGGAGATCCCCCTTCCATGGCCATGGAATCTTGTTAATCTCAAGGTTGAGATTAATTATAAATGAGAGTATTGCAATGAGCAAGGCTTGAGACAAGGAGATGCCTTGCTATGGCCATATTCAAATATCATGAGCAGTGCAAACACTACTCTATGCCTCAATGTTAGCAACATTATATTATATATATATAATCAATTTCAAAATTTTATGCACATATATATATATACACACTATAGTTTCTAGTAAATAAGTGGCCCTTCTTTCTTTATGGTAGTGCAAGCCTAAAGACTAAAGTACTTGCATCATGTTGGGAACAATTTGAACCCTTTCTGAACCCACCAACATGTCCAAAACCCAACTCTCTACATATTCTCCTTACCATAATTACCTCTGTTTTTTACCCTCTAATCCATTCAAATTAGGCAAAAATATAGACAAAACCTCTGTTTTTTACTGTACAAGAATCTGTAAATCGCCATGCATCTAAGTTTCTTCTAGAAAATTGCATGGTTGTCGTAGGATTTGATAACATTAATAATGCCAAGAGTGAGATGCACTCAAATTGTTGAAGCCAAAAAAGAGTAATTATATATATAACTTTGACAGTCTCATGAATATGTTTGTTGATAGCATGCAGCATCTGATTGAATGTTTTGACTGTCTGTTAAATGAATCTGAATTGGGACCCAAAGCTTTTTTTTTTTATCCATGCAAATGAAAAAAAAAAAAGCCATGGATATTGGGAGAGAAGAAGGTCTCTCATGACTCTGTGACCCCCCCAAAGAAGAGCCCTTTCATTCTTTTTAAACCAAAAAAACAAATGGCAAAGGTAACACTTATCGATGCCAATTCTCATCATCATAGCCCACACGGTGGCTTAACAAAAGTGATTCAAAAGCTTTTCATCATCATCTTTTCTACTTGCTCCAAACATATGTAATTGTCTCTACTTTTTTCATTTCTTCATGAAAAATTATTAAATAAAGGGAAAAACAATCAAAACTTCGTGCTTTACATTGCAAAAAATACTCGATAGTGGGTTTTCAATAATCAATATCATCATTTTAACCATCTTTGATGTATTTATTACAAATCTTATTAGGATAATAATAATACATTTGTTAAAAAAATCAGAACTAGAAAAGCTAAAATTATAAAAGGGAATTAGCTAGAAAAGGGGCAAAATAGAGATGAAATGACAATTAGCTTATTAAAAAAAATATGAGGCATAAAGTTTTCAAAATAAAGTCAAAAGTTAAAATCAACTTTATCTAAATTTGGGAAGCAACTAATGTCATTCCAGTTTGTAGATTGATTAATTGAAGACAGACCCCAAAGTAATTTACCGACAAAAAGAGGTCAAGTGAACAGATACAACTTGTGCCAATACTATATAATTGGCTCAATCAATCCCAACCCAATTTCTCTTCATTCAACTTGCACTTCCTCTCTAGTTAATTATAGTAGCTTTCTTTTTTTTTTGCTGTCACCCTGACGCAATTATTCTTTAATTATAGAATGTGAAAAAAAAAACTGATAAAATCATTATCATATACTTAATCACAATTTATTTATTTACCTTTAAAAATGACTAAAATGGAGAAGATGTTGCAAGAGTTTTTCTAATTTGAGATTCGAACTGTTTAACTTTGGATTAGTTATCTTGGACTCATTGTGATTATTGGATCGATATTAAATGGTTTTCTGGAAAGAATAAATAAATAAATGAGCCTATAACACGAGTTTTTTTACTAATGAAGTAATTAAATTAAAATTTAAAAACAGGGGAATCATTATTAATGATTAATGTAAAACATCATATCAGAGTTCAAATACTCAACCAAGATTTGTAGGCAAGCATTTGCATTAGGCTCATATATACAAAAAGGCAAATCATGGCCAAAGTATTTAGCAAAATTGAGTCACGTCACTTTTTTAATTGAGAGATTCAATCATTTAGTAAGATCGCTTGATAAGTATCCATAATGAGATATCTATGTCATAACAACACCGTTTTCCTCCCCAATTATCAGATTGCTATATTACTGAACAAAGAATGACAGTACTTCAACTATTCTTAAAAGGAATATCAAAAAGTGTTTTAAAAAAGTTGTCGATTGAATTAATTAAATTATTAATTAACTAATAATAATATTAAAATATATCGGATGTGCAAATTGATTTTAAAGTTTCACTCAACTAGGGTGATATATATGATCATTATAAATAATTAATCAAAGATTTAAAGTAAAATGTAAGCTTATAATATATAATCAGAGAAGTGCTCATGATAGCATATAGTAATTGAAAATTGATATATTGGTTGATGCTGGCCCAAAATTAGAATAAACATGAAGTATGTTGGGCATCTGTGCATTTCAATGTGTTTTGAATGTATATATGTTTCATTAATGTATAATCACATGGTCATTATTTGGGGCATTTCATCAAACATTCAAAGCACAGCAAACAACCTGACAGAAAAAATTAAAGATGGGACTTTCGCACATTTGCTCCTTTGCCAAACTCTAAATTAATATTTTCCCATGCCTAAGGTTCGATTTTAACTTCCTTTTTGACTGGTAATTTTTATAACCTAAAAGTAAATCCTAGAGTCGTATTATTATTAATAGTCAAGAGCTAATGTATGTTTTTCATTAATGAAAATAAAATATGTGAGTAATAATGAAAGGTGCAAATTCATTGGGGTGGGTTTTCATTAAAAAGAAAGCGTCATGAATGGTCTCCTTGGAACAACAGAGCTGCAATGCTTCAACAATTCAAGTAATTTGAGAAACCCTAGCATTCTCAACAATCTCCAAAATGGCAAATTCATCACATGTTTCTTTTTTTTTCTCTTATATTATTTCAATCCTCAAAATATTTATAAACATATATACTCTATTTTTAATAACTATATCATGTTATCATAAATTAAAATAAAGGATAGGACGAATGAGATGAACAAAAATATTACCCATCTCTTTAATTCTTAGGTTGAATTTGAAATAAAATTTGAGAACAAAAGTTTAATTGTGTTTATACAAGTCTTTTTTTAGAGTATACACAAAATCGGATTCCAATCTGAATAATTTCTTTTATACCCAAATTTCTTATAAGAATTCAATCCAAACCACTAGTAAAGAAATAAATTTAAATAAATTACCTGCATACAAACAAACAAATTGACAAACTAATATTTTGGGGAAATTGAATTTAGAACCTATATATTATACAGGCAAGATGCACCTACAAATTAAGAGGTCGTTTGGCATCGTTTTCGTTTTTCTGTTTTTTGTTTTTGTTTCGTTTTCGTTTTGTTTTTGTTGCGCTGTCAATTTTTGAAAACAAAAACATGTTTGGATATATAATTTGGTTGTATGTTTTTAAATAAAAAAGTTTTAAAAAAATGGTTAAAAAGCATGTGAGTTACAGTTCATCATTGTGCTTCTGTGTTTTGGAAATGTTTTAGAAAAACATGAAAACACAAAATTCTTGCTTCCACTTTTTTCCAAAACACTTCTTCTGTTTCCAAAATTTTTGAAAACGGAAACAGCCTGCCAAACATGTTTTCACTGTTTTGTTTCCAAAAACAGAAAATTGGCAACAGAAAACAGAAAACGGAAACGATGCCAAACGAACTCTAAGTTAACAAAATGGATGCATATATAAGTCCATTAAGCTAGATAATTAATTTGTCAAATTAATGATTTTTGCATCCCAAAAGTCCAAAATTTACTTATAAATTAAAATTTGTTTTTATTACAATATAGGTAAAGTCAAAGAGGGAAGTGGGATTCTAATTTCCATGTTCAGATCTTCTTCACCCATCACTGAAAATGGTAGTTATTTTAATTTGAAAAAAGAAGAATTGATTGAAAAGGCTTTAAGGAATTTAATTTGCACATGAAAAGTCCTGCAAAGCCAAACATGTCCTTGTAATGTGAGCTACATGTCTAAAATAGACTGTTGTCTTTGAACATGATTTAATCCACTTCACATTTTGTCTATACAACATTTTGGGTGTCTTTGGGGGAGTGTCCTTTTTTATTAATGAACTGTAGGAAAATTACATCTATGCCCTTGGACTTCACCCTCCATCAGTTGTGCCAGACAGAGCCGATAGGAGGCTATTTTCGACTCTTTACTCTTCAGCCTCTCAACTCAATTGGGAAGAAGGACCATTTATGTAACCACCCAAAATAATTAAAGCTAGCTAGCCTTTGATCAGTTTCTCACGAGAATATTTATATTTATGGAAGAAGAAGAGAAGATGGAATTTGAGAAATTGGATGGTGGGCCCATGGAACAGAGTTACAGAAAGTTTAAAAAAAAAAAAAAAAGAACAACTAAATATGGGAATTAGGGTTTCATATATATAATCATACCCAAATGAGTGGTTGGAATCATAGGTATATGTAATTAAGTATAACGAGTAATAATTACAAAATAATTAACACAGCCCTAGGTATTTTAAATCATGTGTATATGGTACATATTTTTTCTTAAACATAACTTAATTAATCAACTACTAGTATCTAGTCGCATTACCCACTATTTGGCTATTTGCATTTAATCAAATACTTTATTTTATTAGTATAATAATTTTACTTTTAAAAAATACATATATTGGATTAAGTGGAAGAAGCTCAATGCTTCTTAAATAAGTTCGAATCTCGTGAATATCGAAAACAGATGCTATAAGAGTTTTTTCCATATGAGGTCCGACGCAACTCGACTCCAATATTGTTAGGATCTAATATGGTCACCGAATATTGGAGGATTAATACTGAAAAACATAAATGTACTTCTAAAACAATCAATCTTGATTAACATTTCCAAATTACTTGATTCTAGTACTATATTCTTCATAAATATACTAAATTATTTTTTTATTTATATAGTAGTAAATGTTTTTGAATGACTTAAATAGGTGGCTAGAGCTATGGGTGAAAGGGCTAAACTAGAGAAATGGAGTTGGAGTTTAAAAGGGGGGAGAGTGCGTGTGAGAGAAAGGTAAGTATGAGTTGTTGAGTTTGAGGGACAAATGCACACGTTAAAGTATAAAAACACATAAAATCTTCCTTTTTTCTGCTCCAAAGAAAACAAGCAAGAGAAGAGAGGAAAAAGAGAAAGAAAGAAAGAAAGAAGAAATAAAGCAAAGCCCAAAGAAAAGAAAAGAGTAGTAGTAAAAAGGAATCAACAAAAACTTAATTTACTTTTTTAAAAATCATCTTTTAATTCTTCTTTCTTTTTTCTTTTTCTCTTCCTTTCTCACCCTAAGTACCCTACCCCCCACGTCCACAAAACAAAATACTCTCTCTCTCTCTCTCTCCCTTCTCTCAAGTGTCATTTTCTCACATATACTTCACACAAAAGAAACAACCATTCACTTCATACCTTGTCATTTCTTCTCTCTCTCTTAATCTCCAATCTCTGCAACTACTCCTCTTCTTTCTTCTCTTCCCCCACTCTCTCAACAATTTGATCAAACTCCATCTGAAACCCAAACCCCAGAATTTTTTTCACCTGAAAATCACTTTGAAAACCCTTTTTTGCCCTTGGATCATCACCCAAACACCCAAGTACTTTCTTCAGGACTTTCATATTTGCTTATTACATATAAATATTTAATATATTATAAGACCTAATCCTTTTGGGTGGGCATATATATATCTTGTTATTATATCCACACAACTTCATCATCAGTAAGAGCAAGGAGTAGTGAGGGAAGATAACAAGGAAGAAGAAGTGATTGTTTTTCTGGGTTTTTTTCTTTATATTTTTATTATAAAAGAAGATGGAGCTGTTCCCAGCACAACCAGATTTATCATTGCAAATCAGCCCACCAAACAGCAAACCCTCATCCACATGGAGGAGAACGACGACGGAAGAAGATATGGATTTGGGGTTCTGGAAGAGAGCTCTCGACTCGAGAAACTCCTCCATGTCTTCAATGGCTAAACCCGATAATAACTGCGCCTTCGACCTCTCCTTGTCCAATCCCACCAGGGTTTCAGTTTCAGTTTCAGACTCCAACTCTAATAATACCCACCACCTCCACGGCCTCCTCCAAAACGGTGCCGCCGCCGCCGCCAATTGCAATGGTAATCTTTTCCACGCCGCTTATCACCAAAACCAGTTCCCTCACCACCACCATCACCACCACAGCCAGCTGCAACACCAACACCCCGTTCTTTACCAGCAGCAGCAACAGCAACAAGGGTTAGGATTAGGACAAGAACTGGGTTTTTTGAGACCCATAAGAGGAATTCCCGTTTACCAAAACCCTCCAAACCCAACTCCGTTTCCATTTGCACAACAGCCGTTAGTGGATTCATCATCTCCTTCTTCTTTGGGTAGTAATAACATTAACAGCAGTAGCCCGTTTCAGTCGCAAGGATTGATGAGATCAAGATTCATGTCGAGGTTTCCAGCTAAACGAAGTATGAGAGCTCCAAGGATGCGGTGGACTACTACACTTCATGCTCGTTTTGTTCATGCCGTTGAGTTATTGGGTGGCCATGAAAGTATGCTTTTCCTTTCTCCTTCACTATTCACTCTTCTTTCTTCTTCTTTCACCATTAATGTTTCGTTTGATTTTAAGCATCTTTTGGGAACAGGGAAAAGATTAATAATTGACATATATTTATTCTTTTTTGTGGGGGTTTTATTAGGAGCTACACCCAAATCAGTTCTTGAGCTAATGGATGTCAAAGATCTTACCTTAGCCCATGTTAAATCCCATCTTCAGGTAATTAACAATTGCTCTCTCAATCTCTCATTGGGCTTTTTTTTTCTGATTCTTCTATGAATAATGGAAGAAAAATGATTAAAAATCTTGAAATACTATTTCACTTTGGGTTTCTCCTATTTTTAGCTATTACTTGCTCTCTCAAGCTAATAATAGTGATAGCTTGAAGCAGTGTTTGTTAATGGCGAATTTGCATATTTAAACAGCCTACATTACCGGAAGGTGTTAATAACATAGATTACAAATTCCAATGTTTCCTTGCAGAGGGTTTCTCAAATCCTCAGCACTTCTTTTTCTACTAGATCTGATGGTTCTGCAAGCTAATAAACAGCTTTTTGCTTGGAAGAATGAACCAAAAAAATTCAATTAAAAGAGAGAGAGAGAGAGAGAAACATTATCGATTTCAAAAACAAAAACAAAAAAACCCCAAGAAAAATAAAACGAGTAAGACAAACCCCAAGGAATTCTAAATTTTTTTTTTTTGAGTCATAGCCAAGCCGAGACAAGTTTTTCACTCAGTTCCATTATTATTATTTTTTCTTTTAAAAAACTATTTTCCTTCAAGTACAAAAACACCATCATTTCTCAATGATATCTTCTTCAGATGGGTTTCTTTTAACCTTCCCCTTTCTTAACCATGGTTAAAAATCCTCCTCTTTTTACTGTCCTCAATTCTAGCTCCCATCCATATACTTTAAATGCTTCTGCTCTTTGGCTGCATAGTTATCTCCCTTTCTCTTCTTTTTGTTTTGTTTTTATTGACTTCGTACTTGCATGCACTGTATCACACCTTAATTTGTCCATGGTTGCAGACCAACAGTTTATTATTATTATTGCGATATTACATACTTTCTGGTTTTTACTTTATTCGTCCATCTTTTTAGTTTTTACTCACTCGAAAGAGCTGCTAAATGATTTTAATTAAATTTTAATACCCTTACTTTAATTTTAATCCATTCTTATATATATAAGATTTTGATCATTTTCTTCTTTCTTTTTTTCCCCATAAATTTGGTTGCAGATGTATCGAACGGTGAAGACTACAGACAGAGCAGCTGCAACTTCAGGTTAGCTATATAGTTAGTGAAATGCATAAATAATGAGCTTCATGTGTCTATGAAAATGGTGTAATATAATTTGACCTAATAATAATGAATGGAAAATGGGTTTAAGCAGGACAATCGGATGCTTTTGAAAATGGGTCATCTGGGGATACTTCTGAAGATTTGATGTTTGACATTCAAAACCCACGAAGATCTGAAGTATCAGTTCAGCAGGGAAGATCTTCTTCAAATGCTCTTCAAGACAAGGACTACCATGGACTCTGGAGCAATTCTTCAAGGTATTATTATTAGTTTATTACAGTCTTCTGCTGTTGTACTAACTGAAACTGCTACTAGTTGTTTGGCTTTGCTTATCAGTGTCTGTCGTTTCTCAGTTTCATTTGTTTGCTTCCTAGTTATCTCCTTAGAAAATTTCCTTTCCCTTTTCTTCTAAAAATGAGAAATATTGAAAGGACAAATGAATGATAGTAAGAAGATATACCTAATAATGCAGTACGATAGATGCTTAATTTGTTTTTTTGATTTTATTATCATTCTTTGTTTGAACAATGGTTTGGCATTGCATTCATATAAAGATAATGCATGCATTTGTCAGCATACAGAGAGTACATATATAGAGAAATTTAAGCAAATCTCATTTTGTTGTTTTTTGGGTTTGGAAATTCTTTAGAAAGCTATAGCAACTAGCAGTCCGTTGTTTCCTTGACAAGAATTAGATAGAGCACTTTCTGATTTCTCTCGTATGTAGGATTATTGTTGATGGGACCTTATTTTGGTTCGAAAATAAGAATAAGAATGTTTGCATTAAAAAACATGGAATTGTTAGTAGTTTAAAATCAAAAGATCCTTTCTCTCTCTCTCAGAGTCTCGTAGTTGGTTTTTGTCTAGGCTGTCTCTCTCTCTCCACTATCACATGCAAACATAGTTACATGCAAGAAATCACAAAAAGAGAAGAAGTGATTTGGGTGCTTTGTTCTGTCTGTCGAAGACCATAGTCCAAAAAAAATGCTGAAAACTCCATCATGGCTCTAATTTTATATATATGGAGTAATATTACTTTTTTGTATATATTTTTATAGGTCATGGACTCGTGGGTGGGTTGTGGTAAAAAGGCAAGTAAAAAGGGAAACCAAACCCCAAACAAAACAACACACACACACCCACTATCTACTATACTAGGCACTATCTTAAGAGAGAGTTTGGGAATTGGGAATCCCAAACCAAAATGACAAATCCACCTAAAAAATGGAGATATCTCTTTCCTTTGGATTTTGTGGGCTCATATATAGAGCTAAACAAAATGGGGTCCTACAATTGGAAAACTTAGTGTCAAAGCTAAACTCCGAGGAATGGCCCCATTAGTGGAAATCTTGGTATTAAAGCTACCACCCTGCCTTTGCTTTGAACCTTCTTTGTTTCTTGCCTGTTGTTATGGGTAATGGGCAATCACATGGGATGGAAATATTGGATGGTGTTTTTTTACACTTTTTCTTTCTTTCTTTCTTTCAATTAGAAAAAATATGTTAAAGACAGTAAAAGATAGCTTTCTTTTCTCAGTTTGCTTTTTTCCTTCTGCATGGCTTCCACTGATAAGAAATATATTCTCTCTTTGTGTTTGGTTTCTAACAGGGAAGCTTGGTTGCATGGCAAACCTAAGGATTCTCATTCTGCTGGAAACTTACCATCTCTCGAGGTACTTTCTCTTCTCTTTTCTTTCCCAATTTAACCCTTCACTTTCAAACTTTTCCCCCAACATTCAGTTTCTAATTTTAAGATTGAAACCAAGTAAAAGGATCGTATAGTAAAAAAGAAAGTAACAAGGAACCTTTTGCTCTCTCTTCTTTCTTCATCGAGCCATGCATATTTCAAATTTGCATTATTTCAAAAAGATGGTTTAAAATTAGTACTGATTCACAAACTGAACCAAAAATGGGGCATTTAGTCATTTTGGCAAAGCTAAGGAGGGTATATACATTTATAACACTTTGTATTTACATATAGATTATAATATATATACTTCCAAAACCTAATCCCATGACCCATCAATCTCATTTTTGGTTTGACCTTTCTGATTTATAGAAGCAATGGTTTTAGATCAATAATATACTAATATACTATAATAGGGTCAAAAAATGATTAAAAAAGAATGCAGGGGCAGTTCATAATGAAATGGTAAAGGATGAATAATAATGATGATGATAATAATAATGAAAAAGGAAGAATAGTGTTGGGAGTAGCACACGGGGGATAGACTGTAGCAGGCTTTCAAAAATGTTGTACTCTAGCTGGGCAAATGTTTCTTTTTCCATTTTTTTCTTACATAAATATTCTATTATTCCCTGAGTCAAAGTGTCCTTTTTGATTCCTCTCTCTTTCTTTCTCACACCTCCCTAATGCCTCTGAGACTATATATTATAATAATATATATACTAGGTATTTTAATTATAATTGAATTAAATTTATGGGGTTTTGGCTTTATTTTCTTTTGATGTTAACTTATTTTTGCTGCAGAAGGATATGGATCCAAAGTGTTTAAGTTATGAGAGAATATCAGAAGTAAGCTCATCAAGCCATTCAGGGACAAGCCCCAAGAAGCCTAATTTGGAGTTCACCTTGGGGGTTCCACATTGATATAATAAAAAAGGAAAAACAAACAAAACCCAAAGTTTTACTAATATTATATCTTTGTGACTGTGTGTTGTACTACTCATTTTGAAATGATTAATATCTCTGAAGAAAGAGAGAGAGAGAGAAAGAGAAGGGGAGCTGGTGAAGAGAATCAGGTACCCGATCAGAAAAGAAAGAAGAAAAAAATTTGATTTTCAGAGAAAAATTAAAAGAAAGAAAGAAAAGAAAAAGAAAAAGAGAGAGCTAAAGAAAGACAAGGAGACAAGAAAGACAGAAAGCAACAAAAGGAGAAGAGGGGTGTGGAAAAAAAAGCTTTGCTTGCTATCTGTGAGAGATCCAAATCAACATATTATATTCCTACGTAAATATGAAATCTAATTGATTTTGTATGTTTTTGCACTTAGAGACAGAGAGAAAGAGAGAGAATTGAAGAGAAAAAAAAAAGATGAAAAAAAGAGAGAGTGACCTTTAACTATCTTTTAAAGTATGAAAGTGATCCTTGGTAATTGTAATGGAGCACTTTTTTTTTCTCATTTTATAAAAATATTTTTAGCATATTTTTACCAAAGGGTACTAATTTTTCTTCTTCTTTGTTTTGGGTTGTGGATATTATTCTCTCCATTAATTAATCTTTAATTCCTTTTGGCATTCTCACATGCTTTTACACTTTTATGAACAAAAGGAAAAATTTACTAGAAAGGTTTTGAGAATATTAGAAGGAAATAAAGGTATATATTTATACCCTAAAATTAATTAATTGGGTAAAATACAAAAAAGAAAAAGGAAATGAAAAGTGAAAGCTTTCAAATTCCCTTTCTTAAAATTCACATATCACCAAAGTTTATAAAAAGGTCTGGTCAAAAGCAGAAGAAAAAAATATAAAAATTAACTAATTAATCAAAGAAATCCCAATTTCACCAAAAAAAATCCCTATTTTAATGCTACAATTTTCAATTTGTTCTTTTGGAAATGGAAATTCGTATGGTATACATGGGTGATCACTTACCCTCTCTCTATATATCTCTACCATATTGAAGCTATTTTATTGCCTAATTCTAATTTGCATTTCCTTAAATTTGCATCTTTTTTTGAAAATTCATAAGAAATAGTAAATGTGTTTTATTATGAAAATTGATTAGGGACATTTAGGTTGTGAAATTTCAAGTATATTGTATAGTGTGTATCAGATAATGACGAAATTCTAGTCCATTGATGGGGTTGTCCCAAAAGAACAAAATTTATCGTAATCATTGCCTTTTGTCATTACACTTTAAATTTAAGAATGGATAAAAGCATATAAGGACTTTGATGTTTAGCTTTTCAAAAAGATGATTGATGAACAACGTATATATATGTAACTTGCAAATTGCCATCTCTCCTAAAATATATTCACGATATGGGGAAGCTTCCTTTAACGTTTGTGATTACAAAGAATAATAATAATATAACATTCATATATTTATTTAATACTTTATATAAATTGCGTTTATAATCCTCTAAGATATGGCCTCTAGAATTTTCAGCAGTATTTTTCCACATATAGCCCTGGCAAATAATTAAGACAAAGTGTGATCATCAGCATGTTTTGCATGGAGAGATTATAATTTAATTAATTTGTAAATATCTTAGAATTTGGGAACCCAAAATTTTCTTCAATTGCTAAATATGAAGACATAGATTTATATATATTTAAATATTGTGAAAGATAGACCCAAATAACATCTTTTATGAAGATTGTATAATATATAGTATTAAATTGAGCTACTTAGGGTTTTTTTTCTTACATACATTAATATATATATTTTGATATTGATGATTGATTAATTGAAGGGTATATATATAGGAATAGTAAAAGCCGAAAATGTTGAAATCTAACAGGGTGTAAAGAACCCCACAACATTCCTTTAAACACAAAAATGAAAGAGAATGATTGGAAAAGAGCTGATCGAGAAAAAAAAAAAAGAAAAGAAAGAAGGTATATTATAGAGAAGGATAGGGAATTTAAGACAAGAACATATATATATATATAGTCTTTATGTACAGAAAGATTCCTACCGAAAATTTGTTCTTTAGTCAGATGTTTCCTTCTATAAGCACAAAATTTTATGCCCTTGGCTTATATACTTAGGATGAAATAATTTTCAATTTGTGAAAGAAAAAACCCTTCATGTTCTAATGTTAGCTTTTTATCAAGTTATGATTACCAGGTAACAGATATCAATGGGTCCAAATATTTGTTGTTTGGTCACAATCGTGGATGAAGGACCGCAACTTTTCAGCGTCGAAAGACTAAATTACCCTTTTGATTTAGTAAGATATATTATATATATGATGATACCTTATGCTTAACAAGCTAATTTTGAAAATTTTGTGGTGAAGAATTAAGGAGTTTTAGGGCAATTTAAGTTCCTTTTTATTGGGAAAGATCCAAGACTTGATGCACCTTCCATACCAATTGGTCCACAAATGTGACTAGTAATCTTCAATTTCCTCCAAAATTTGGCAATCCTAAAACAAGTAAAGGTTACAAGTCTGGCAGATTGATATGCACGATGAGTGCAAGACAAAGTGACATCACTTGGAAATCCATGGTAGGAAGTTTTTGGCAAGTAACATTGACACTTTCATAAGAAAAATGTATGGTCCAAAAGCTTATGATCAATCCCAAATTGTACAATAATGACATGCTTTTTCTTTCAACCATTATTCCTTACTAAAACGACGACTCATATATATATGGGTCTTGAGAAAGGAAATGTTTGCCAAATTGTTACTATTTGACAAACGAAATTATGTTAAATGAAGCAAGACTATATAAGAGAAAATTTTGTTGGACTTCAATTAATTAAATTAAACTATCTCCTGAAAAAGATCACTTCTAAATCAAAACTCTTCTAACTTTAAAGTGGTAAACTTTCACCTAGAAGGTTTGTTTTTTATTGGGCAAATGCCTCAGCCTTTTGTGAGATATTGCATATATATAGTCTTACAACTTTTCTTTAGGAGGCAAAAGAGAAAGAAAATGGACAAAGCTGGGTAATGAAAATCCCTTGGGAATAATGGGAATAATCTTTTAAATTTTCCCTTTGCTTTGGTAGGTTAGTTGAAGACTTTAAGCTTATAGCACAAATGGGTTAGGAAAAAGTGATTAGATATAAAAAAAAAACAGCTTTTTTTAAAAAAAAAAAGAAGGAAAGAAAAAAAAAGGTGATGGTGTTAAAATCCAGGAGAAGAAAAGAAGGAATAACTTTTCCTTTAATTTTTCACCTTTTAATTTTTGCTTTGCTGAGGTTTTACACAAAGGAGGTTTGGCTAAAGCTTACAGGCCCCATTAACACACGAGACACCATCCTTTGGAAAGCCTTTTATATAAGCGATGTTAATGGAGCAGACAGATTAACAAATTGAATTAAAGTAATTAATTAAATTAATTAATTATTAATTGCTTCCCTAAAAAACAAAAATCAGACTAAGTATAGAAGAAAAAGACATAACTTTAACCAGACAACCCATAAGAATAAAATAAAGTCATGCCCGAAAAAATTAAAGCAACCCAAAGTTATTAATTAGGGGATTTAATAAATTTCAACCGTGTAACCTATAAAACATCAATTCATGCTATTTTTACCAGCAAAATTTAAAGTAGTGATCAATGTCCTCACTATCTATATATTTCATACGTTCTTTTAAGTACTATAACGAATTCACTTGCCAAATTGGTAGACCCCAAATATTTTTACTGTAAATCTGAATTAAACTCCTCAATTTCAATCCTTAACTCACCAAATGCATGTTTTGAATCAAATAAAAAGATTTGAATACCCTTTTAAGTGAGGTTTTGTATTCAAATTTTATTAATGAAAAAAATTAAGCATCTTCTCAATCTGTTTAAAGTCTAATTCAACTTCGAATTAATCAGACCCTGACATAGCTATCGGATATCAAAAAGCTTATACCAAGAAAAGATCAATTGAAAGGATTTTGATCAAAAGTAAAGAGAAACAAAAAGCTTTTCATGCAGGCCAATACCTGCGTAGCATGGAATTTAACTTTATCTTTTGCTTTTGCATGGACAAGTGAATGACTGAATACCCACTTTGAGAGTCTTGACATAAAAATATTTCATAATTTCATTTCATGAAGATAAAAAAGAAAATTATCAAATTCTCCATTCTTTTTAAATAGTATAATATTACTACTACTTCTACAACTAAGAAAAAATTGTCAGTGTTTGCTTTTCAAAGTCATATGGGACAATAAATAAACCAGAGAAAGGAGAATGGACCCCCTAGGTGGCGCGTGGAGTGACCTAAAATGGCGCGTGAAGGGTCCTAATGGGTGGACAGAATGAAACAAAGAAAGAAGCCTTAGCCCCCCCATGGGGCATGGCCATGAGAATGAGAATTTGAGAATTATGAAAGTGCCCTTTTCTTCTCTTCTGCCACGTTTCCTATTTTACGACTCTCCCTCTCTTCCCTTCTCCCTCTCTGCATGGTTGCTTTTTAGCAATTATTGCTCTCATCATTACTCTTCCTTCCCTTTTTTCTTTCATTTGGGTTTTCTTCTTCTTCTTCATAATTAATTATGCTGAAATAATTCAATGTTTTATAATTAGTAATTAATTCTTATACCAATATAAAATAACCCAAATTTATTTGTGTTGGATCCAGCTTGAGTTGTATGCTACTATGCTTAATTAGTAGCTCAAGCTGATCTTCTTCTTCACAAGCCATATTGTCGGCTTCCAGACACGTGCCGCTCACATGCATGATATTATACTGCAAATTTCTTTCTCATTTATATAATTTTTTTCATTTTAGATTGAGAGGCTTTCGATTCAAACTTTTTTTTTATAATGTGTGTCATTGTCAAAAGATAGCAGCATACAGTCCATTTGACAACTAATTTCTTCTTGTTTTCTTTTTAAATTATCAGAATGGAAAGAAATTAGAGCACATGCAAATAATAGCAGAGAGCTAAAGGTTTTATATATTCTTGTTTTAGAGTATACTCCATAATAGTATTTCTTTTAATTACACCACGTGAGAGACAACGAATTTGTCAAAGATTGCATTAATTAATAATTAGATAAAGTATATATATTTAAATTATCTCAGGTTTCAAAACCTATATATCGGGTAGACTTTTCCATTTTGTTGACTTGCTTTCGATATTTCAAACTCAATTAATTGAGATACATTTTTAGGTTTAGATTAATGTTCTTTTGGGTTGTCGTAATAATTTTTTCTTCTATTAATTAATAATTGAAGTAAGAGGAGTACAAAGAATTTTTGAAGTTTTGGGTGAAATATTTGGACCAATTAGGAAAATATATTGGGATTCTAAAGTGTATATATATAGTACCGTACGTTGATAATGTGTGTATTATGTAAAGATGCATACACTGATTAGGCCAACAAATCAAATCATAATTTGGCAGAATCTAATGCCTCAAGCCAATTTGCAAGACTTTTTTAGGGACTAATTAATCACGTCATGATCCTGGCAAATCAAACAGCACATCCGTACTTACAAAGAGATTAATTATTATTAATTAAAGTTAATTATATATATCCATAATTAACATACGATTTCTTAAACATATGGTCCTAATTTTTCTAGCATGGGATTGTTTCCGACACAATTATGAGGGGAATTGGCAGTGCCATCTGCACTGATAATTAACCAGATGATTATATCAAACGTATCTCAGACATTTCACATCAAGAAAATATATGAAGTCATTAACAATACAAACAATTAGAAAACACAGATTTAATAATTATAAGTTTTCCATTGAATTTCAGCAAAAAATCAGATATTGTTGATGAAGAACTCACGTAATTCTTTTGTGGAGGCCATAAACACCCATAATTAACTACTAAAACAAGTTAGGTTATCTTAATATCAAATGTCAAACTCATATATAGAAAAAAGTACTGCTTTTACTTCGGATTTAAACTAACTAACCACTCTTTTGATTTGAGGTCACGAATTTGTTGATGTGCCTAATATAGAAACAATCCTGAAATATATTTAAAGGAAGGAGAAATCAATAGGGGTTGGACAAAGTGGTAAAGACTTGAATCTGTGATGGAAGACACCCGAGTTCAAGTGTCCACGTACCCCTATTGGTAGACTATTTGTAAGTTTAAAAATTCATAGGTAAAAATTCAATGGATCCCTAAGATCCCAAAGGGGTTGGAGGGATGTCCTGGCCTTGGAGATGGGATAACCTACCTACTATTAAAATTTTTGTAACAAAAGTAGAACGGAAGGAGGTCAATTTTCATTCGTTTTCTAAAATAAGGGAAAAGTTCAATGTTACCATCTCTACGGGACATCAAACTAATTAAGATCTGTAATGCACTTTAAAACAAATTGTCTTTATTTATGTTTAGTTATATGATGGAAACCCTCAACCTAGCTAGCCATATTCCAACTTAATTTTTCAAAGGATTAATTGAATTCTCTCTTTTTTCTCATTGATCATCAAACTAAATCTCTCCTATTTATCTATTTTTACATTAATGTGCCGGCAATTAAGTTTGAGCATAAAAATTAACAAAGGACACAAAATTCCAACCCTAGATATAGATGGAAGAAATGAAGGATAGCATTGAATTAGATAAAGGGCTATGAGTAATACCATCATATAATTTATATGTACCTGGTTCTCCCAAAAAGGAAGAAAAAGAGAAGTCAATTATAATATTCTTTTATTCTTTTCCCACACACATTCTACTGTTGATCATCTACTTCTGAAAAATGCCTTTATATTCCTTAACCCCTCCCGGCTCCCCCCCATATCCCATGGCCCCAAACTATACGATATCACTATTTATTGTATAGGCAGAGTACCACAGCAATTATGTTTTCAATTGACCAAACCAACGCTATAGCAGCTGCCTGCTGCCTACTTACTACACATAAAAAGACATTCAAATAAACCACACATTCATTCACCCCACTGTTTAATTTGCCCTACAAACCCTTGCATATATATTGTACACTATTATAGAGCAGTACCCTAATGCTCTACATATTACTAACAAGGACCAAAGGGTTGAAAAATCAAATTACATCAACAAAAGAAAGAAAACTAGAAAAGTAGAGTCACCCACTCCTAGCTAAGTAAGAGCAGTAATAAATAAGGGTATAGTATATATATTTTGACATTTCAAAGGGAAAAAAGTGAAGGGTATGGTGAGAAATAAAGAAGTGGGGGAAAAGAAAAAAGAAGTGGGTACTACAAGTAAACACAAAACAAAATAGACAGAGACTGAGCCTAAAAGCCTTGAGCTACTCAACTCTCTATACCCATTTCTTCAGAAAATAGGGAAAGAGAAGGCTGAATGCTGAAGAAGGCCGTACTCTTTTTTTTTTTTCTTTTCTTTTAATAAATATTTTGTTTGTTTTCTGAGAGTCAGATGGATCAGATGAGTAAATTCATTCATGTTCATGTTCATATTCATATTCATATAATTATTTTTTATATAGCTGCGGGGACTGTCAAAATATACAGAAAAATACAGAGAGAAAAAGAGAGAGAGAATCAGAATGTCAATAAAATTATTTTATCATCATTACACTATCATTCATTCATGATCAGACTTTCAGAAAAAGGGTCATTCATTCATTCTCGATCCACGATATTTCTCTTCCCACGTGTCAACATCATGTTGGGTTGATGTCGACGACTGGATAGGCTTCGAGCCATATGATTTTAATTTTAATCCTTTGCTTTTCTTTCATCTCAGTGGACTGCAAGGGAAAAAGAAGGAAAAGGAGGAAGAAAATTAGAGAAAGTGACCTGTGAAAGGGCAGTCCAGCAGCAGCAGTGACGCTATTTTTGACGCACCTTGTTTTCAGTTTTCACCTTCCTACTTAATTCCCTAAAATTTTAAAAAAACAAAGCTTATTTCATAGTAAGAGTAAATCCTAATTAAAATTAAATGTTTAATTTATGTTGCAGTGATTGAGTAGCTCGAGAACTTTTGCATGAAAAAGTTGTAGAGAGAGAGAGGGCCCATGTTATGTCATTACTGTCACAGCAGGATGCATGGTATATTCATGCAATTAAACTTCTTTTATTGCTCCTTGTATTGTACCATTTCACTACTTAATTATTCTTACCCACCCTTCCATTTTTTTCTTATTTTTTTTACTTATTTACTACCCTATATTTCATATTTTATCCTTTTGCACCACCCCCATTCTTAGTTTTTTTTTTTAAATTGATCAGTTTGAGACCAAATAATGCTAGTTTTCAGTATGTGTGTTGGTTGGTATATATCGTGAATGAATATTGAATCATATATATAATAGTTTTGCATTATTTTGAATGAGTTTATTTTTTTTTTGCAACAAAGTGGGGAAAACTTGTTTTACAAGATATGGAAGGCAGAAGAAGAGGTATATATTGCACCCTTTCTAGCTACCCAAAAAAAAAAAGGCAGAAGAGGTCATTTCATTTCATACCAAGTTTGCAAGACAAATCGTAATCAACTTAATTTTGATTAAAATTCCCAAAAGCAAAAAAAAAAAAAAAAAAAAAGTTGCATGGGTTTTTCTTTGTTGGATACTCTGAAAAATGGACCAAAATATATAAGTTTATTTGTTGCCCTGACAATTAACAAAATTAGCAATAATTGTTTCCTTTCCCCTTTTCCCATCCTTTCTTCTTATCAACAAAGTCATATCAAAAAGTAAAGTATGCATTACTATTACTATATTATTATATACATGCAATTTTGTTTTATAAATAAAATAAAAAAACTATATAACTAAAAAGTTCTATTTTTGTTTGAGAATAGTTGACCATTTAGATTCATACTGGCTAGTTCTTACCCGAATTGATCCCCAAGTTGTTTTATTTTAGGGTCAAAACTCAAAACTCTTAAACTCAAAACACAAACCGGAAATTAATTAAAGTTTGAAATTATTTGACTAGGTACGTACAATCCCAAGAATTTGATATCCTAAAAGGCTAAAACATTTATTGTAAGTAATTAGAAGAGGGTTAAATGCAGCTAGTATCGTATAGGCAAAAGCATATTGGTCCAACTACAACTTTACGTGTTGGATTTTTCAATTTCCTCAACCATTAATTCTTTTTGACTTTTTCCTTGGATGCCACCAAATTTGTTTGGTTTCTCGAACCTGCTAAAATAATGCCTCCATTTTTATCATACTCTATATTATATAAGTATTTTTATTTCTAGTTTTTATATATTTATTTATATATATATTCAATTTGCAACCATTTGAATTAAATTGTACTAATAAATGTTGAATCGTAGCCATTGATATGGCAATCTTGATAAAAATAAAGTGAATAAAATAAACATTTATGAAAAAAGACAAAAATTAAAAAAAAAAATCCATCCGGAAGGAGGAAAGTAACAAAATCTAAAAACAAAAGTATTTTTTGATTTATTCATTTCAAATATTCCTTCATTCTCTCAACTCAAAGGAATTTTAGTATATAAATAAAATTTATCGTTACAGCACAACGCATAATAAGGCGAGAATCTCGCGGGAGCCAAAACGGTATCATTCTTTCTTCTTACAATCTTCATGAAGACAACAAAAGGCATGTAATAATAATATTATTACAATAAAAAGAATTAAGTTTTTGTTTTTTATTTTTTTATTACTAAGAGTTTTTCACACGTGTCAAAGGGAGTGGACCCACACGGGTAAAGGGGAAAGGGATACGGTCAAAGACATAGGGTAAGTGTCAGGACCAATAGGAAGAAGAGAGAGAGAGAGAGAGGGAGCGCGAGAATTGAGGCAAAATCATTTAGCAATCCATTGCTTTATGATTGACGCCTCGCTGACAGCGCTGTCAGCGTAGCGCAGCAGAAGGAGGGGCAGGCAGACGCAGAAAAAACAGAAGCCAAGAAGAAGCAGCAAAAGCAAAAGCTCTGTCGTTTCATTCATCTATCTATCTACTACGGGCAGCTCGGGCAAAGGTGATGGCGACCATACCTTCCCCTTTCGCCCTAACTATGGGCAGTCCTGTCTTTGTCTGCCCGGCACTCAAGACGGGCTATTTACTACATATACTTCGACTTTGCTCTACGTACTTTTTAAATAAATTCCATATATTTACAAACCAACCATTTTTTTTTCTTTTTTCCTTTAATTTTTTTAACACCCAATTCCTCATTTTTTTTCTTTTACTTGTATCATTTCTCAAAAGCAATATGTATCCTTTTTATGCATAAAGTTGACTTCCCACATTTCTTCTTCCTTTTTTCCTTTAAAACTTTGAGAGTACAAAGTTTCAACTTTCAACATTGTATCTTTTTGTTGAAATTCATCAAATTTTATAAAAACTATATAATATATATGCATTCACATATATATAGTATAATTTTGTTTTAAACAAGGTCCTAATATGTGATTTAAATGTGGGTCCAAAAATAATTCTAATTGCTTGTAAGTTTAGCTTTGTTTGAAGGATGAAGATATAGTAATTTTTCAAACTGACACCAAAAAGAATATTCCAAAGGAAGAAAAATATTATCTCCCATGACAGAGGGGATTGAGTATTATTATCCTTGTTAGCCAGGTAAAGGCAAAAAGCAAAGAGAAAAGAGCACATATTTTTTTTAACTGCATTGATGATGCTCATGCCATTAAATAAAAGACAACCCAACCTTTTTATTAATTTTTTTTTAATTATGAATAAATATATAGATATACAAATAAAAAAAAAAAACTTTACCTACTTACACTTACTTGCTCCCCATTCTGTTAGAAAGAAATTTATTGATGAAATTAGTGTATTTTAAAATTACATGTGATTGATATCCAAAGTTTTAATATATGGTTGAAAAGTTGAAAAAAGAGGGTATATATGTTAGAATAATGGGAAAATGGGAGAAGGTAAGGAAAGAAGATAAGTAGTATGTCAGAAAGTTTAATTAGAGGGTGAGGCAGGGGTGTTTCAGAGATTGGGAATTTCTTTTGTTTTGCTTTTTATCACAAAGTCTGAAATTGAATCATTCATTCATAATTAGAGTGCTTTTAATGCAAGGTGATGGGATGATGTGACTTAAGGTGAAACATTTTATCTCAGCTGGCTTTGGCCTTTGGGTGGTCCGTCCGACCCACCACCCTCACCCTCAACCTCAGTCCTCAACCACAACCACAACCACAACACTCTCCCATTGACTCTCCCACCACTCAGACAGGACCATCCCTCTCTCTCTCTCTTTCTTTATTTTCCTCGTATTTTTTTGGTGCTTTCTCAATATTTTTGTTTTTGGGAATTTGAATTTGGAATTAGATGAACTAGCTGCTGCCTGCCTCCTGCAGCTTGATTGTTTTGGTGTCTGGTTTGTATACATTTTTCATTTTGCTGTCCAAAATTGCCTTTTATGAGTACATTTTGGATACTTGCACCCATCTCAGAGGAACACAAGCATTACTGAATTCAGACTATTTATTTTGCAAGGACTTCATCCAACGTTAAATAGTACAACCAAGATAGTAACCATTTTTTTTTTTTGCCATTCTTTTCTTCTCAGTTTACTCCCACCCAACATGGCAAATCTGTAAAGCTACTTATAAAAGTGCTCTGATCCCTTTCCATAAAATAATAGTGTTTTCTTTTTCCTTTTTTCTTTTTTTTAACACAAGTTTAAGAGTGGGTCTATATGAGGATTTACCGATTGGATTTTCACCCGTAGATTTTTCGGACCTACAGATTACCTGTTAAGAAGTATTAGTGGAGACTCGAAGCCAATGCCTCTCATCCCAATTTAAGCCTTTACTATTTTGGCAACCCCACCTAATAATATTTTCCTTGTTATCATATACTACCAACTAAAAATTATGGGGAATATACTTCTTTCTAACATGGGAATTCTTTGGAGCTCAAACTCTCTTATCCTGTTTTGGTGAAAAACCAGACCTCAACAACCCAAAATGAAGGCCCACTTACTATCTTAAGAGACTCAAGTCCATAGCCTTGTTTGAGTTCAAAGTTGAGCTCAAATTTAGCCTTCTTTTATTGGCAGAACCCAACCCATTAACCCAATTTTTACTTGTTGGGTTGGGCCATTACCCATTAGTTGAATCCAGACTTCGTAAAGTGGCCAGTGGCGACTCTTATCCACTTCCTCTCTTCACCAAGTTCAGATGAAGTAAGCAATGGCTGGTGCACTTGCAGGCGCCACTGCCACGCTCTGCTTCTCATCGGAAAATCGGATCAAAACCCTTCATTTCTCTACTAAACGGCACTCTTTTCACTTTCCAAGACCCAAAGTTTCTGCCCTTAGATGGAACTCTGTGAGACGCATCAGCCCACTTCATGGCTTCTCTTGCAAATGTTTCTCCACCATCTCCACCAATACTACACATTATGAGGTTAAGTTCCTTCCACTTTTCTTCTTCATTTTTTGAATTCTTAATCTCTTTCATACTGTATGGTTGTCTAATTATTATTTGTAGTTTAATTAAGCTTGGTTTATGAAATTATAGAGGTTTGTCTCTTCTATATTCATGCTTTTGATTCTGGCCTCAAGCTTCAATTTTGCTTTCTTTTTCTCGGGTTCAAATTATGTAATAATTCAATTAAGAAATAAAATCCAAATTAGTATCTCAAGTAGAATGTTGGTATAAAGCTGCAATTTTGGGTCACTAGAAAGCAATGCTTCTTTTCGTTAAAACCAAATAAGTAGGCCAATTGCCAATTTATTTCCATTTGTGCCATTATCTACTGAAGTTCATAGTATCTCTGCCCCATTTATGATAGAACTTGTACTTTGACAAACTGGCAGAAGAATTGAACTTCCCAAAAGCCATGTATGTATATGTGTGATTATGAATTTGGGAATGTCAATCTTTTCATTTCCAAGTCGTTTAATCATATGTGTTTGTTTTGGGGCCATACTTATTCCATGGAGCATGTTACAGTTCTCTGATGGGTCTTCGGAAGTGGAACTAAGGTTGAAACTTGATGGCCATGATGTTCAAAGTGCCAAAGATATATTTGTGGATGCAGATGGTAGTTCTCTTATTGTTCAAGTACGGAAGCCAGGGTCCCTCATCACACTTATTGAAACTAACAATCTCTTTGACAGAATAAAGCCTGCTGAGACAATATGGTTTGTAGCACTGAATATAAATGAACTTGAACTTTTACAAACCTTCAGACATTAAGATTTAGTACCTTTTATTGGCTCGAACAGGTATATAGATGATGATCAACTTGTTATTAACTTTAAGAAGCAAGACCCAGATTTGAAATGGCCAGATATTGTTGAGTCGTGGGAGTCCTTGTCAGCTGGTTCTATGCAACTCCTTAAAGGAACATCAATCTACATTGTTGGGGATTCCACTGAAATTAACCAAAAAGTGGCTCGTGAACTTGCTGTTGCTCTTGGGTATTTGATCTTACATTTTGCCATTCTCAGTTCTCTCTCTTTTCACCTTGTTTCTTCATTGCATACTTGTTGCTTGTTCTTGATACTTGATGTTTTCATTTCATTTGTTGCTATCTGTGAATCTCTCTCCTTGTATTTTGTCATTTCAGCAGATAGAAAAGAATAGCCCTTGTCCCTCAAATTAAGTTCGTAACCTTAGTGACATAGTAATAATCAAGGTTAAATCCTCAAAAACTAGAACTGCATCATAACTATGTATAATGTACCTTGACTTGCTTGTAGATGAATACAAACCAGCTCTGGTGTCATATTTTCCTCTGCCCTAATTATTGTTGATATGATCTCTCACAGGTACACACCACTTGATACAAAAGAATTGTTAGAAACTTTCACCAAGCAAACTATCGATTCATGTGAGTACAATTTTTTCCATATCGAATTTTGCTAGACGTTTGTAACTACTCTGAAAATTCATATACTATCTTTGCCCCAATATTTTATAGGTATCTTTTTGCTAACTTAACATTCTTCATCCTAAGGTAAAAGAGATTTTCCTATGATCTACCCCATCTAGTTGATGTTCTGTTAAACAGCTTGGAGCTACTATTAATTAGTGTGGTCTATTTCAGGGGTGCAAGACGAAGGCTCTGACACTGTGGCTGATGCAGAAAGTGCTGTATTAGAAAGCTTAAGCACGTAAAGCACATGCCTCTATTACTTCTCTTAATTTGTTTATGTCATTAGATACATAGAGTAATACCTCTGTTTGGCTTGGTTATTTTGGGCAGTCATGTTCGTGCTGTTGTTGCAACACTAGGAGGGTCACATGGGGCTGCTGGAAGGACTGATAAATGGAGGCATCTCTATTCAGGGTTCACTGTCTGGGTGTCTCAAACTGAAGCTATAGGTACAATTGTTATTGCCTTACTATCCTTTAGTTTAGGTATTATAGAATGATATTCAGTAACTCATGAGATGTTCGATCCAGATGAAAATTCAGCAAAGGAGGAAGCTAGAAAACATATGCAGGATGGTAGTGTTGGCTACTCGAATGCAGATGTGGTGGTGAAGCTCCAAGGTTGGGATGCTGACCATGCTAAGAGCGTAGCTCAAGCATGCTTGAGTGCTCTCAAACAGTTACTCCTGTCAGACAAGAATCTTCCAGGTATCTATTTATCTTATTCTTATATCAATTAAATTAAAGAAGTCCATAAGTGGAATGATTTGTAGGTATATAACAAACAAATCTAAAAAACTGTGGGCTGGGAGGGACACATTAATTAAGAAAGTTGTTAGATAAATCTGTCTCCTAAGACATAATCTAAAGAGGACTGTGAGTAACTAATGGCTCTGAAAATGAAATGCATTTTGAATAAATGGGCAGAGTAAGAAGTAATTGCAACCAAACCTGTCACTCACTCACTCAACTCAACTGACTAGAAGTAGTAACTTTCTGCTGTTGGTTTTGGAAGGTAAGAAGAGCCTTTATATAAGGTTAGGATGTCGTGGTGATTGGCCAAACATCAAGCCACCTGGGTGGGACCCTTCATCATCATCAACTGCAACTGATGTGCCACCTGCTACATTGGAAAGCTAAATTGAATGATTCATTATTGTACAGACCCCAATCCTGAATAATTAATCACTCATACTGTTGGAAATTCAATCCATTGGTTTCTGGTTTGTCGAGTTACCTTGTTTTTAGACTGCAGTTTTCCTTGCAACTCTGAGACAGGAAAGGAAATTGACCCTAAACCAGAAGAATCCATGTAATGACTGTGCCTTACTTGGAGTCTTGGATGGAATAGCGAATACATGTACATTATAACCCAATTGTACAATGCCCATGGTTTTACAAGCCGACTTCAAATGGGTGACATCTCTTATCCAATTCCATGGACCGCAATCAGCCCAAACATCTCTCAATCTCAACGTCAGGTTCCTGTTTTTTAAGCTAAGCCCATTCTGGCCCGGTGAATAATATACTAGTACATTATAAGTCAACCCGAGACGGCCATATCTATCTAATCTAATCTTATCTTTTTGGTCAGCCATACATATCTATCTATAATCTAAGAAACATTAGAATCCAACCCAGCACGGCATTGACAATAAAAATTGAATAAATATAAACACTTCAACATAAGAGTATTAATTATAAATAGTTAGTTGTATTTGATAAGCTCCCCTGTCCGTCATAAAACTTCTACTACAAATTTTAAACAACACACACCTTCACACGTCTCCTAACCAAACAAGAATCTGCTTGTATATCCGTTCTCTTTTCTGTAATGGAGGATTTGCTTTAATGTCTTGAAGCTTTCCCTCCGTCAACACAATAATACAAAAATAATAACTAGTTGAATTCAAAATAATAAACCCCCAACTACGGCAGCAAATTACTTATTATACAAAATAAAGATGCAGGCTGACGTCCATATTAACATTGAACTACGATATTGTGATTGTTGGCTATTTCCGAGCCAGTCCAGGTGAAAAAACACGACTGAGTTTTTAAAACATTGTAAAAGCCAAATTCTGACTACTACTTCAAAGAGAAATACACCTAACGATTACACCATCAATATCAAAAAGCTAAAACCTACGGTACCTCAACCATAATCCATATTCATGTCGACACATTGGTAGAACATCACTCCATAGCAAAGAACTAACCGTCCACCATACCAAAATCTTCATAAGGGTAATTCAGACGTTGCCTGGACACTTGATGATCTTCTGCTTTGCCTCCTCCACTTCATTCGCAGATGGCACCTGCAGATCTCTCCAAACAATCTTTACATTAGTTCTATTGCATAGGAGAGTGCTACTAAGTCATGCCATAATGACTGTATCATACCTTGCGTTGCAGGGATGTTATTGTTGTTCTCAACAAATCATCTCCAACAATCAATCTCAACTTCTTGACAAATTCAGGACGACTTATCTTCTTGTTCTGATGACACATACAGTACGAAGCAAAACAGAAAAATCAGGAACTTTCAATAAAAAACCGAGGGAAACTTAACAAATTCAACAACATATTATTGAACATACCCTGAATAGTTCATAATGAAAGGCAATTTGGTCCATATCTGTACGGGCAATTTTATTTGAAATAGCAGCAAACAACATAGGGAAAGGCATCCAAGGGGATTTAGGGGTCTTTGAAGTGTTTGAACCCAGACTGGGATCATTTTCTTGGGATCCCCCTGAATCTGATGTTCGGTGGTTAATACTCCCCTATATGACAAAATGATATCAGCACTTGAGTAAATCCTCACCCAAAAGAAAAACCAAAATACCACGTTTCTTTTCCTCCACCATTCGAGCTTAACATATCTGAATAGTAATTATATAAAGATACTATGAAAACATGTCAAGACTGAATCAGACAATAATTTGTTGCATCTACAGCTTCTGAGTGCCTGTCAACTAAAATTGATATCCCTCCCATTTAAGCATAAAATATAAACATCAAATTGCCAGCCAAGTATCCACAAGGTCTCAAGAGACTCTTTCCAAACAAAGACATTCCCACAAATCCAAATATGCGAAGACTAGAACTGAGTGGATTCACCAGAATATGATAAGTTCATACTATAACCACTGATATTACTCACCAATTCACCAGCTGATGAAACTACGGGTAAACAACCCTGAGGTCCTGGTGAAGAAGCAGTGACTCCTGAAACAGCATTATTAGTCTCACGTCCATTCAAATGTCCTGTGGAAACAACATAAATTTCAAGAGCTAATGAACTGAAGATATTTCAAAAGAATGAAATATACTATAACCATACAGAATTTGCAGAAGACACAGCCAACAAACTCATTGAACCAGTAGTTGGAAGTGATGATAATCTCTTGAATGAAAAACAAAAAGCCCCACCAAGAGGAGATATCAACGCATCATGGAAGAAGCCTTGTTTCTAAATTAACAAACTTAAAACTTTTGCCATCCAACTTTGAATTGGAGATTGAGGTCGTTTAGTTGGTTGCCAACCATCAAAACTTAATCACCACGTTCCATGAGTTGCGTAGAGTATTAAATTTGATGTTAGATAGCAAAAAGGAAAATGATTGTAAAATTCAAACAAACAGCATTCTAAAGGAGTAGTATATAACCTTTAGCATTGGAGGAGAGCTTGAAACTAACAACAAATTCAGGATAAACATGGGTGCTGATATTCATGTTCCAGATGATATAGTACTTTGGAGACTGAAGATCATCCACTCCACTGTCTACATCCTCACTGCTAGGAAGGTATTGTCTACTTCCAGGGCAAAGTCGCTCCATCTTTCCCATTATCACGCGACATAGTACCATGTATTGTACTCCATTTTCGTCAACATCACAATAGTTTGCACTGCACAAATAACAAATAAAATCTTCAGTCCTCAAATGCTAGCAAAATAAGGAAAATAAAATTTCATATAATAATTCATACTGTTGGAATTCAAAAGACAACTGGCAGAAAAAGGAAGCAACGAAGAAAGAAACCACTAGCAAATAGCAATTAGCACTAAAAGAAGTACACAATCCGGATGAGTATGATAAGAAGTTAAAT
This sequence comes from Corchorus olitorius, assembly GCA_001974825.2. NCBI lineage: Eukaryota > Viridiplantae > Streptophyta > Magnoliopsida > Malvales > Malvaceae > Corchorus > Corchorus olitorius. The sequence goes on along the minus strand of AWUE01016270.1, from coordinate 7,022 downwards.
CTGAAAATTTTCAATGGATCAATTTCCCTAAATTTTAATACAGAATTTTAGAACAAAGAACAGAAGAAAACACAGCAAGGATTTTGTTCAAAGTACTACGCTGTAAGGCCAAAATGGACAACCAACATCACCATTTTTTCAAGAACTGCAGAAAAGATACCTACATATATACTTAATATTTCCCTAAAAGGCATGTCACGCTAATCCTTTTCTAATCACAATTTCTTGATTTACAGCAAAAAAGAAAATACAACCAGAACCCTCAAAGCGTTTTCTTATCAGAAAATAATAACACAAGAATAGTCATGCAAAAGTATTGATTCGGAAACCATGAAAAAGATCTCCAACCTGGCATTAGTAAATTTGGATGCAGCAAGATGAACACCAGTGCCATATATCTGTGGAATCGTGGACAGCCCACTATGGCCAAGCCCATGCATCCCGATGGTAGGCAAGGCTTTTTTGGAGGAAGCTAGCCAAGCATATTGAACATTTGCATTCCCCCGATACTTCTTCATTATTTGAACCTGCTTCTGGAAACGCTCCAAGCGATATTGTGCTGATGCACCAGTGCAGGGCTTAATATCAAGTACATCCACACCTCCACAAGGGTTCATACCCATAAGAAACATCTGCTCAACAGTAGAAGAATCCAACTGTTCATCCAACTCTACATCCAAAAACTTGTTTTCTTTCTGCTGAATATCTTCTAAAGATTCGCAGGGTCTTGCTTCCACAATCCTTTTGCAAGTATCCTCAACTTCAACAGCACAATGACTGGTGGCAGGATTCTGAGCAATTGGAACTTGCCTGACAAAAGAACTTGACTCCCCACTACATTCCTTCAATTTTGATTGCTGACCACCATTGATGTCAATCTCCAACTGCAGCTTGATCTCTTGAGGGGCATAAGATTTGCTAAACATGGACTCTTGATCACTCTCACAATCATGTTCACAGCAATCATATGGTCCATCCTCATCAGCAAAGGTTTCTGGAAAGAAACAGCGACCTACCTCATCGATCCAAGCAATTGGTTGTTTACAGCCAGTTTTTCTGTCCAGTCGAAACATGTGCAATAGATCTAGCACAAAAGATTGACCACCTATCTCAACCTCAATAAATGGCTGCTTAGCATCAAGATCTTTCTTGATTAAGGCGATAAGATCCTGAGGAAAATCGGTCCATACATCCTTCTCAAAAAACATTATGCGCTGCGGTATGCCTGTTTTCTTAAAATTGGAATAGCAAAGCAGCAGAGATCTCCCACTTTTCCCTCTGCAATCATTCAATCGCCTCCGTTTGCCATGTTTCTGAGGTGATAAACCCAAGCTGGGCTGCGGTATTATCACATGCGAAGCTCCAGGAAAAACAGTTGCATGCTGCACTGCCCGTTTTCTCTTTATGCCATGCAGAACTCCAAGTTTACTATCCAATACCATGTCGTTCTGAGCTTCCATTTCTATCTAGATCAATCCCTATCAAGTTTAAAAACAAAAGTGCTAATGTAAAACCTACTACGAAGTGAGCCTGCTAACAGCCCAAAAGAAACTGTCCACTAAAAGTTGACATGCAAATCCTGGAAGAGAGAAAAAAAAAATGTAAGGATACTAAACAACAAAGCTATCAAATCACAATAACCAGTCAAACAAGTGGTTTAGAGCATAATAAACAAAACATATAACAAGAATCACTTACAGCAAGGTTACATATACAGCATACCTAGAACTGCAGTTAGTGTCGATCCTGTACATGTTCATCCTCCTTTTTCTTTACAGGTTAATTCACAGAAGAGAAAGCCACTTCCTTATTTATACTCTACAGCGTTAGGTAGCCTGCCTCCTATTACATCAAATAACAGCACCTAAGAATATAGTGGCAAAGAATTTACAAAGATTTCAACTTCGAGCATTCTTGGTTTCTTTTTATCATATGTTCAGATGTATTAAAAGAGCACAGATTTCCCCCCTTCTCGTTCTATTTTTTCAAAGTTTCAAAGCAACAAATTTCACAAATCAAACATCAAGCTTACCTTTAATATATATAAATATATATGAATCACATCATTTTCACTAAAACCACAAATTTACTCAGATCAATCAAAAAGAAAACAGCGTTGACCTGAAAAAGGGATTTTTTAAATAAAAAAAGGCAAAAAATTAATTAAGAAAATCTGTATATAAAAAAGTTGACCTCAAACAGCAAAATTGAACAACCAACACCGGTTCCTACGACAAAATCTGAACAAAAAATCAAACCAAAAAAAGTCTAGACTCGTAAAAACTTGTATTTTCTCGAAAATACTTCGAGTCTCTAGATCGATAGATGAAAGATGAATAAAAAATCAACCTAAAACAAATATTCTCCAAATAAAGATCAGAAAAATAAATAGAAAATATAAAATTCAACCGAAAATATATATCTTCACAAAATCAACAAACTAAATATATCTCTAGGCCCAAAAAATTCAAACAGAAAATTTAAGGAAAAAAAAAGTGAATTAGGATCTTACAAATTCTTGTAATTCTCAGGAACTGCGAGATCCAAAAATATCAACAGAAAATCCTAAATAGAAATTTCTTCTCATGATTAACATAGTAAAATTTCTTTGTCGATCGGCCAAAAAAGTACTCAACACTCACAGAAAACAACCATAAGAAAACCGAAACATTCAACAAAATCAAGTCAACGCCCGCAGAAGCCAAGATCTGACTTGATTCAACCAACCGACTCACAGAAATTAAATCCAAAAAAAATAAGAACAAATGAAAAAAAAAAACTGAAACCTAAAACCGAAAAGAAAATGAAAGATATTACCTGCGAATTAGATAAACTTTGAATTGATTCTTTCATAAACGAGAGGGTTCTTTTTTCTCTTATTTTTATTTTATTTTTCTTTAAATTCTCTCGTCTTTTTGGATACACAGAGAGGGAGAGGAGAGAGAAAAAAGAGAAAATCAGAAAACCCTAACTCAAAAAAAATGGTGACGCCGTTATAATATGATGTTTTCTCTTCTCGCTCAGCGTTGACGGCGTTTTTCAAGAGTCGGCGGGTCTTTGTATATATACCGTATATCTCCACTCTCCCAAGTTCCTTTTCCGTGAAATCTCGTACTCTATATGCCAAATTAGTAAATTTCCCTTCCTTGGACGAAAAGAAAGGGGGAATTCTGAGTCCGGGGGAATGATAACGTTACCACCTGTCACATATTGTTCTCGTCACCGCGTATATTAATTGGCTGCGTAATTTAGGTAGATTGACTCCGTAGGGAGGAAGTCGAATCACGTGATTGTGATTGGCTTGCGCGAGAAGGGTCATATTCGTAATAAAGAAAATCTTCAAAGGCGGTTTTAAGGAGGGTAATTTGGGGAAAGTGGTTAACAAATATAGAATCAGAATAATTGAGTGGGGGGCCCAATTGAAAAGAGGATAAACTTCGTAGGGTTCGAATCAGTCTTTTAAATTTTGGTATGCTTACAACGGGCAAGAGCAGAAGCACGGAAACTTGGGGCTTTGTCTTGCAGCGAAAACTTTGGGAAAAAGTGGGGTCCTTTGCGCAAATAACGAAAGTATGTATTTGCTCTTTACCCTCATAGTAGTAGATTTTTCATTTTTGTCTTGATTTGTTATTTTTTGGGTTTCAAGTAAAAAGCCAAAAATATTGTAAGCTAAAAAGAAGCTTCGTCCCTCAAACTCAAACCTAATCGTAAGCAAATGTGTTACGGTGTTAACCAAATCTGACGGCGTTTGAACCAATTGGGCTTGGTTTAAAAAAACGGGCCGGATTTGAATGCCTACCTATGTTACATGTTTTTATTCTAACGGGCCTAGTTTGAATATTGAAAAAGCACAATTAAAATTTACTGCGGATTTGATCGGTGATTTGTCCGGACATAATATAATTAGGGGAGAGAGTCGGGCGGTTTGAACCGCCAAATCGACCGCCACCGACTGCTGCGGTCTGAGGCGGCGCGGTTTGTCGGTTTCGGCGGTACTGGCGGTGCAAACCGCCACCGATAATGAAGGGGACGGTCGGTTATCGGTATAGGGTTTTTGAATCCGAAATCGAACCGAAACCGACCGCTTATTATATATAATAATAATAAAATATTTTTCTGATATATATATAATATATATAATAAATTATTTATATTTGTTTTATATTTATAATTATATTATTAATAATTTAGAAATATTAATAAATCAGAAATTATAAAAGCCCTCATTTCTGAAATTACCCTAAACCTATTAGGGAAAAAAACCATTTTTTTCTCCTTGCGCCTCTCTCTCTATCTCAACCCCGTCTCTCTCTTTCATCTCAGTCTCTTTCTCTTTCGATTTCTGTTGGTGTTTTCTAGTTTGATTTTCGATTTGAGATCTTATTTTCCTCATCTCTTTCTTCATCTCTTTCGATTCCTTCTCTTTTTTTCATGATTTTCGAGTTAGGTTTTGCTGTTTTGGGTAAGTGACTGTGAATCATTCAATTTCGATTTTTCATTTAGGAATTAGGGGTTTTGAAACTAAAAATCTATGGGTATCTTGATTTCTTTACTAACTAAGTTGTAATTTGTTTGGCTTTTGGAATTAGGGCTCAATACTATGGGTTTGAGTTTCGGTTGATGTTTCGTTTAGGGTTCTTTGACAGTGGGCCTTTAAGGAGCGATATTACAAATATTTCAAGGTAAGTTGATCAATTTAACAATTTTCGTTTAGGAATTAGGGATTTTGAAACTGAATATCTTTGGGTTTGTTAAGTTCTTTACTAATTAAGTTCTATATTGTTCGCTATTTCAGATTCAAGCCTGCTCCTCCACAAGTTCGAATTAATTAAGGTACTATAATATCTTCATCAATTAAGAAATTATTAGTATTTTATTTGATTAATTGAGATTCAATTGACTTTTGTAAATTAATTTGATTATTACATTATTGAAGGAAAATTTTGGGATCTTTTCTCCATTATTTTGTTGTCATTTTCCACTTGGTTTTTTTGAATGCTCCAATCACAATTTCGCATCATAATTAACGCTTTCTTCTCTCTATTTTTTTGTACTACTATTTTTTAAACTTGTCATTGTTTTTACCTCTGAGAATTCCAAGTTTTTCCAAATTATCATTGTATAAACAAGTAGTAAATGAAATGTAATGTTGTATATAGCACCTCAAAGTATTAGTGCAATTTACAAAATATATGAACAATTAGAAAATCTTTTTACTATTTGCCAAGCAAAATACCCTTACTTCGGTTTTCATCCCCAAAAATCATATCATGAATCTTTGTATTAATTGAACTTACTTGACATCTGATTATTTTTACGTTGCCTCTAGTTCTTCCCACTAAATTTCTGTTTCCAGACATTGTAATAATCACCTTGCGGCCTTTATACAATTATTTTGACTTGTGAATGTGCCTGTGGACAGAAATAGAGAAGTTTTGCTTCCAAGGATCTTCACTGTTTCAGCTTCGGTTTCAAATTTAAAGCATTTTTCTTTGATTTTACAAAGAATTTAAGGTGAGACTCATTTTACAAAGCATTTCTGTTTCAGCAGTGTCATTTGTGATTTTCATTTTTTGCTAATATGATGATTGATTTGCTAAGTAAATGATTGATGATATTGATGGTGATTGATGAATCTGATATTGATGAATGAAATATGATGAATAATTGAATATATATATATATATATATATATATATTCTGTAAGTTGAGGATTTATATCAGGCTATACCAAAGCTATCCTAAAACTTAAGTTGGTTGTTTATTACAAATAAAAATTTATTGCAGCAGCATTTGAATTTCATCACCTTTTGTTTACAGTTGCACAAACAATTGTTTGTATTTTTGCATGTTTGCTGTATATTAATTTAGATTCAGAAATCAGAAGTTTACATTAGCAAGAATAGTTTCTGATTTATTCTTTTTTGACTTTTGCAGATGTCAGACATTGAAGTACAAAATCTTGAAGACATCCAAGTTGATGTCGAAAGTGAAGAGACTGCTGATGGTGAGAGAGAGGACACTGCTGGTAGTGTTCAAGAAGAGGTATCCACCCAACACCAAAGTCAAGTAGCTTCAAATGCAACTGCAGCTACAACTGCTAGACAGCCCCAAAAAGGTACCCAACCCGAATCTTCTCAAAGTCATGTAGCCCCTGCACTACCTAAGACTAGAGCATTTACACCAAATATTTGGGAGCATGTGACTAGGTTTAAAGGCCCTGATGGTTACCCTATGGCTAGATGTAACTATTGTGGTGCCCCTTATAAAGCTCACACTAAAAGAAATAGAACAACAAGCATGAAAAACCATTTAGAATCATGTGCTAAGAACCCATTAGTCATTGCTGCAAAAGAAAGGGATTCTAGGCAGTCTAAGCTTGCACTTTCTAAAAATAAAGATGGAGAGGGTTCAATAGGTACTTGGGTGTTTTCTCAAGAAACAACTACGAAATCATTGGCTAGGATGATTATTTTAGATGAATTGCCTTTTAAGTTTGTTGAGGGAAGGGGGTTTAGGCAATTAATGTTTGATGCACAGCCTAAATTTGTAATTCCTAGTAGGTGGACTGTGGCTGATGATTGTTATAAACTGTATAATGAGACTAAGAAGAAGTTGAAGGGTAGTATTAAAGATGTGGGTGGGTTTAGGGTCTCAATCACAACTGACACATGGACTTCAGTCCAAAAATATAGCTATATGTGTGTCACAGCCCACTATATTGATGCTGATTGGCAGTTGTACAAGAGGATAATCTCTTTTTACCCTATAACTAGCCATAAGGGTGAATATTTAGGTAAATCACTAGAGAGAGTTTTTAAAGATTGGGGTATACATGATAGGATTTTTGCTGTCACAGTTGACAATGCAGCCCCAATGATGTGGATGTTAAGTATTTGAAAAATGGTTTAGTTGAAAGGAAAACATCAATTGTAGGGGGTAAATACTTACATATGAGGTGTGTAGCACACATTTTGAATTTGATAGTAGGTGATGGGTTTAGGGAAAAAGATGATCATGTG
>AWUE01016268.1:0-27267 GCA_001974825.2 Corchorus olitorius | reverse complement strand
TATAGCAACACTGCATTATTAGCAAGAATGATATAGTCATAATGAAGTTTCTAAATAGCTATACAGAAGAACATAAAGAAAATTGATGTATGAAAAAAATTGACTGTGACAAAACTACAAAGAAAAAAGATTGACCTGAACTGCTTTCTAGTGCAGAATCACATCATTATGTAAACCAAGCATCTCAGCCACCTCCAAGAAAACAAAGATTACAGAAATAGTAATATGTTTGGTGATATATAACCTTTGAAGGTAAGACTATGAAGTAAACATTCTTAAGGTTCAAGAACAATTTCAATAATATCAATTCTAAAACAGTACAGTAAATTGGGGGGGGGGAACCTTACACATGAAACAGGATATTTTTATTATCCAAATCTGGTTTCTATCTTGGCCCATATTACATGTTTTTCTTACACATTCATTATTTATTGCAATCAAGATTTTGAAAAAAGATAAATTGGATTAAATTACCAAAACTTGTTCTCAGGATGATGACAAATGAAGGGCTTGTTTCCTTTGTTCCACTTCATTTCTAGAGCTTGTTTTCCAGCAAGTAAAATGTCAGAAATCAGAAAACTTAACTAAGACAAAAGCAGATATGAATGACATTAAATTTTAAGACAAAGTTCCACTTCCCAAGTCAACAATGAGGAAGCAAAAACTGAAAATAATAACGGAGAAGATCAGTTCATGATCAAAATAGGCACAACTATTAAACAAATTTGACAATGAACACAATATTATTTATATAGTGTATACCTGTAAATGAGAAAGATAGTCATCAAAGATTGCGATTGAACCTAAAACCCAACCATGAAGGACTAAACCTATGAATCTTGTGCACGTCTCCTCAACCACTTTGACATGCTCACTTATAATTAATCTCTCAAAAGAATAGATTACTTTTGCCAAGAAAAAATCCAGTAGGTAATGAAGTATTTCATAGGAGGAATCTTTGAATGCAATTTTCAAAACATAAACAAACATGGGGTGTAAAGAGGCAGAACTATCTAAGAACTATCTAAAAGGATATCAGAACCTGATCAGAAACTTGAGGCTCTTGGGAAACTTCAAGCTGCGGAATGCCATATATACTACCTCTTCAGAGGCTTTAGGTTCTTGTGAAGCTTCACTCTGAGACAAAATCTGAGAGTCAAGACAAAAAGAAAAGGCATGAGACATGAATGCCATATATACTAACAGAAGCATGGATTTCCAAAGCACATACCATTTAAATGGTTCGTAGACAAAACAGGAGTAAACAAAATATAGCTTCTAAAGACAAAGAGAAAACCTGTTCAGAAGCTTCAAACCGAGACAGAATCTGAGAAGCAAGATAATGAGTAAGAGTTTTGGAGGTACAAAAAAACATAGATTTCCAAAGCACAAAGCATTTAAATGGTTCACAAACAAAACAGGGGTAAACAAAATGTAGCTTCTAAGGATAAAGACAAAACCTAATCAGAAGCTTCAACCTGAGATAGAATACTGAGAAGCAAGATAAAGAGTAAGAGTTTTGGAGATCAATGGAATATATACAAAAAATGCAATTTTGAGCCATGGAACATTTAAATTCCTGATAAACTGAAAGGGGGGAAATATAGGTTGCAAGGAGCCAAGGAGAATGGCAATACCTCTTGAGGCTGAGACAAAACTTGTGAACCAAGAGCAGGAGAAACAGTATCAAAGATCAGGTTTATAGTTCAAGGTGATCTTTTAGTTATCTCTACCGAGAATTCTACAGGGATAAATATAATAAAATTTTTCTCCTATGTCAATGCATTCCATTTTCTTCTTATACTTATTACATGAGAATTGATTTCCTACTGCAGAAAATGCCCTTTCAATGACATAATCAGTGGGTTTATACTTTATAGCTATACTATGAGGAAGGAAAGTGAAGCATACCAGCAGGTTTTCCTGCAATTTCAACATCGAATTAAACTTTGTGAGTGATTTCCTTCAAATCATCCTTGGACCTTTTTTCCTGAAACAAATCGAACGATCAAATTGACTACTCAAATCTGATTTTATTAAATCCGTCTAACATAAACAAACGAACATAACATTTTCATACAAACTACTTCCATCTATCTTAAACCCCATTAGGAATAGAAAAAAAAATCTTAAACCCAATTTGCAAATTTGAAGAAAGGAAAATAAATTAAACTCATAACAATAAAAGGAGAATGTAAAAAAAGACAGAGGAGGCAAAAAAGGGTCAACTGATAGTCTGATACTAACCAACAAAGGAAAATAAAAAAACAGACACATGCATCAGGAGAGTATCAATGGAGGGGGAAGATATATCAAATAAAAAAGGAAGCTGAAGATGCTAGGGAAGGAATCGGAAACTTACCGTTGCAAGGAAGAGTGCAGCAAACAATAAAAGCAGAAAACAATTTACGGAGGAGAAGAGGATTCAGTTAAGATATGAAGAAATTAGTGGAGGAGCAAAAGGTGACAAATAGACAGATGGGAAAGTATGTGGTGATGGAAGAAATTGAGGGGTTGGTCTAAGAGAAGAATCGAGAAGGTGTTGAAGAGGCAAATAAATGGAGATTTTGTAAGGAGACAGCCGTCTGCCAAGCCGCCCAAAAAGTTTTGATTATATTTTGTTTTTTGCAGAGATTTGGAATCATCCAGAAGGAGGAGAAGGCGGAATTACAGGGTAAAAGAGATAATGATGGAGCCATTGAAAAATTCAGGGTGGGCGTGGCAGTATTAATTCACAGTGTGAGAAAATTTTCAGAGCCCCAAATGCAAGGAGCAATTGGATCCAAACTAAAACAGAGGAGTCGGTGGTTGCAAACGGACTGGATGAACAGTGAAAGAGTGGAAAAAAGGGAGAAAAAGTAAAAAAAATGGGGGGAATGTTTTGGCAGTTCTGAGGATAGTATACTGAGGAGGGGATGTTTAAAAAACGTGGGTTGATCTGGTCCGTAGATTGTTTGGGAAATGACAGATATGGGCTTAAAAACAGTTAAATGGGTCAATGAAAATTCAGAGAATTTTGGGCATTTTTGGAAGTTGCAACGGCTTTTGTAGTGGAAGATTAATATGTCTTTATGTAATTGGTACCAACATTTTGATTTTTTTTTTCTACTTAGGAACAGAGAAAAAAGTAAAGCAAGGAGAACTAAATTCTTAACACTCCTCTGCATGCTCGATCTTCCTCCAAAGAGAGGAAATCGAGTCAGGGGGTTCTTAAAAAAACTGACTCCATTCAGTGCCATTTAAGATCGAGTCACATTAAACTAACATTTTGGTAATTACATTAAATTTTGATTAATTGAAAATCGAGTCATTTAAGATCCTAAAATTTATCAGGCTAATTATTCACAAAAAATAAAAAAAAAAAAATAAAAGAGAGGATGCCTTTTGGTAGGCCGTAGGGAAGAAGGAAAATTGAGTTCAGAGGAACCTTTGGGCCTATTCATGAACTACTATGTTTGTATTGGGCTAACCACTGGGTCCAGGCTACGTAGTTTGCGATTGGAATACCCGAGCCAAGCCCTTACCATGATTGATCGTTAGCCTGATTCTTGGGATTTTTTCTTTATATATAAAATCAATATTAAATTAATAATACTGAGGAAAAGGACAAGGGTTTTAGGCCCAAAAGAAACAGAGAAAATAAAGCATGGGGAAGGGTTTTACTGGTTCATCTAACCGCTTAGAAACTGGGAAAAACTTGGACAGAAAAAGAAAAAGAAGAGCAAACATGAGCGCAGAAGGTGATCTTTGGGACGACTCTGCCCTCATCAACGCCTTCGACAACGCCATGTCCAATTACAAGGTTTTCACCTCTCCTCTTAACGTTTAATTTTATTATATATATGGGTTTTCTCTTACTTAGGGCTGTCAATCTTTTTAAATTGGATTTCTTTTAATGTTATTTTGTATTTGTTCAGCAGAAAATGCATGGCAAGAAGAACCGTGAGGCCAATGTCCCTATTGTTGTTGATCAAAGTAGTGATGAGGCTATAAAGTAAGCTTTTATTGCTATCTTGGCTTGTTTTCTGTTCTTTCCCTTTTCTTTTTCTGTTAATGGTGGCTTTTGCTTTATGGGAATGTCATAATTTCTCTTGCTGATTGAATTAAGTGTTAACAATAAACTTCAAATTTTGATGAGTTTGAATTCAAATATTGTTATTTGTGGGCAATTTCTTTTCATCTGCACGTTTTGTTCTTCATGTAGACACAGCAATGCTGGAGAGAACATCAATGCTTTTATTTCTCTCTTGGCTTGTTTTCTGTTCTTTTTTCCTTTTCTTTTTCGGCTCATTATGGCGTTTTCTTTATGGGGAATGTCATAATTTCTCTTGCTCATTGAATGATGTGTTAACATTAAGTTCAAATTTTGATAGATTTTGAACTGTAAATATTGTTTTTTGAGGGTAATTTCTTTTCGTCTGTACTTTTTGTTCTTCATGTAGACACAGGGATGCTGGAGAGAACAACAATGCTACATCAAATACCATAACAGAAACAGCCGAGGGAAAGGAACAATACCATTTGCAGACGCCTGAACCTTACATAGATTCATCAAATAATCTGCCAACGCAAGATAAGCAAGATAGCCATACAGGCTATTCAGATTATGCGGAAGACTATAACCAATTACTTACTCAGTATTATGAGGTTGAAGAGAAGAGACAAAAGATTCTGCAGCAGCTTCAGCAATATGGTAGCTGGAATTACCAGTATCCTGCTGAGGGTTCTAGTGCTGTTGCACAATTGGGTACTTCTACTTCTCAAGAGTGTCCACTTCTAACAAGTCAAGGTGCACACTCAACCGTCACCTGTTCGTGTTGCCCATATGTGTGCCAATCTACGGTGATTCCATGTACATCATACCCTTGCTGTTCGTTTGGTGGGACGTCTGTTGGTAAAACTAGCACTGAACCAAATGCTGCAACGGTTCATGGAAACTCACTCGCAGTCATAGACTCTGACATTGTTAAAACAGCTATGGGAGCTGCAGAAAAGGCAATATCCTCCATGACCACAAAAGCTTCTATTAATCATAATGTTGATGAAGGTAAGTATGGGTTTGTCCAAGTGTCCTGAAGAGTTGTCAGGATTTCATTTTTTGTCCATGTATGTCCATCCTATTTTTTGTGCCTATCCCATGAATTTATCATCATTAAAGTGAACCTCAATTTACACCAATGTGATTATCATACTCTGCTTGTGTTGTTCTTTGTTGATAACTTGAACTTTTGTGATGTGTTTATTGAATTTCTCATTGTTTTACATGTGCATTGCCTGCAGAGAACAAGGAGAAGAAAGATGGGGAAGGGGAAGTAAATCAAAGTTCTACCTCTGAAACTGATCTAACTGTACTTTTAAATGCATGGTATTCTGCAGGCTTTCATACGGGAAAGTAAGTGATCTAGGCTCCTATTTATTTGCCTCTTGGATGTTCAACTGTTTCTTTCATTTATGTTAGGCCTATACGTCCTTTATCTTCAAATCAACCGGCTTATGTATTAATATTTGGTTTGGTACCGTGGATTTAAGTTATATACTTATCAGATAATAGAGTTTTTATTGAACACTCCTAATTGTGGAAGTTTAACGGTGATATGCAGGTACCTCATGGAGCAGAGTATTGCAAAGAAACAGCATAAATAGGCATTCTTCTGCAATGTGGAACAGAGGTGTTACAAGTTTTGCTGACATATATATAAGACAGAATCTGATGTGTTGCAAGAATTAGAGAGTACAATATCTTTGCTTAAATTAGACAATCAATCGATTACCTCTTGATTTATACTATCTTGTTACGGATCTGGCTGTATAAATAGAATCGATGAATCTTATATATTTCAAATCTTTATTTGTTTGGGTGACGCAAGAGACCTTTCTCAAGGAAAGGCACAATGTAAAGTTTTTTGTAATTTAATTGCATTGCTACTTTTCATTACTTAAGCATCTTTTGGCTGTGACTAATCAGAAAGCTGATGAAACTTGACTTCAGGTTGCGGCAACAAACAAAGAGCTTAACTAAAATGGATTTATTTCCTTAAATTCGTTAAACAAGAAGGCAAGTATAGGCGCTTTGTTGATATAATGTTTTCCATACCAGACGCATGTCAGATACTGTTTAAATTTGCGTTTGGAGCTCTATGGTAGATAACTTTTGCATCAATCCTAATTTTATGGGTAAATTTGAAAAATTTTACAACAATTTATCCGATTCAATTAGACACTTGAATGATCAAATTATCTAGCTCCGTATAGATTATTACAACTAGTTTCATACAGAGAAGTGATTCAAACTTTCACTTTTGCCGCAGCTTCCTTGATTTGTTCAATTGTGAAAACGCCGAAGAAGTCATCATCTTTTACTGCGTTAATGACGGCGTATGCAACATCATCAACGCTAACAGGTGGAGCCAAGAGCAGATCAGATGCTGGAAGAGAACTTAGAGGCTTTATAAAGTTCTCAGTAGCACTAAGAATTTTCTCCACCGGCTCTCCAATCAGATCCAGGGGAATCTCAAAACCATCCACTCTCCTCTTTCCATATATGAAACCTGGTCTTAGGACAACACCTGAACTCCAAAGTAAAAAAAGGAAAAGCATTACACTAAGCATAGGAGGAAAAATGGGAAGCAGAAGCTGTCAATGGTAAAAATAGGATCAATGGAAAGGTTTAACAACCTAAGCATATAGCACTAGATCCATTGTATGCATTTTAGCATCAGTTTTGAAAGAAGTAAAAACCTATAAAATTGACCAGCTATTGATTATATGTCTTCTTCAGGAGTTTTTTCTTAGATGCTGCCAACTTGGCAAGAGGCAGGTGTCCCCCCCTTTTCAAGTTTTCAATTTCATTCCTTCGTGGTCTATGGTGTGTTTCAAACTAGGTGGGTTCTTTGTTCATCCTGAAGTAACTTCTGACATACTGATGTCTCTACCAGCAAATTGTTTGAAAGAAATCTCTATCTTGTTACTAGTTATTAAACATTAGACAGTCATCTAAAAGTCTTCCCAAGCATGAGGAAGAACCACAAGATTAGTCATTAAAAATTACCAGAGCCTGGATACTTGGATAGAACTTCTGATTCTGCTTTCCTCTTTCCTGTGAAGTATCCAGATTGTAGTAGAAATGGTGGTAGATTGTAATCATGCACTGAGATTAAGACAAACTTGGGAATCCCTGCAAGGGAAAACAGATTATATTACAGAGGATATACTCCATATCAAAATTGTTAAGTAAGGTTTTAAAATTAAAATTAAGGATTTAGTTAACTCTAACTTGATCACTGCCAATCCTCACCATAATCCTTTGCAGCATTTACAGCCACAACATTAGCCTCGCCATTTATTCTTATCATCTGTTCCTCACTGCCAAAACCTCCAAGAGTTGAAACAACAGCTGTAGCCCCAGGAAGAACTTCATCCCAGTTCACATAGAAAACATCTCCTGTGTAACAATACAAATGTGAAATCGCATTCATAGACAAGTCAGGACAAGTGAAGTAAGACTAGAAGAACCTAACATCAAAAGAAAGGATATAAAATTAAATTCTAAGGTCACGAGATCCGGCAATGATCTTCTCAAACTGCAAAAAGACCAATGCAAAACCTATGCAGCAATAATGGAGATGTATAGCTCTCTCTTCTCAAAAGATCAAACATTTCCAACGATCTAAAAGAGAACAAGGTTAACAGGTTATCAGCAATCATGTCATCCTTGCTATGTTGGATACTCATTCCAGAGGGAAGAAAAGTTCTAAAAGCAAATTCAGGACCTTGACCTTCAATGTTATTGCAATTTCCAAGTCTATAAGAACTTCAATCCTATGCTGTGAGGACTTTCCACATGACAACTTTAACAGAAATGGGTACTCAACATGTCAAAATGATCTATTCAAGGGAGAAGAAAACATGCCTGATATCCAAGTAACCTGATCCACCCATGAATCTTGGTAAGTAGGACGCCCTGACCTGAGGGAACAATACAATTTTTGAGATTTCAGACAAATGATCATAGATATTAGCCAGCCATAATCTCAAACTCCCAATTACTGACAAACGGCATAACAAGAAAGTCAAATTAGTAGGATAAGGTGGGACAAATTTCAGACCTGTTTAAGCTTATAACCTCTATGCCCTTAGAAACCGCAGCCTTGCATATTGCAGAACCAACAAAACCATTTCCGCCTATCACTACAATCTACTAGGAAAAACATGTTAGTCAGTAATCTGTGCTTATTTACATCCAAAACATGCAGATGTTCATCAAAAAATACCCGCTCGCTCCTGATATCAGCTACAACATCTATAGTAGATGATCTCGAGTCATCTACGATTCCTGCCTCTGCATAGCTACATTTCACACTAAACTTGGACGACAAGCTGCAATCATAATGAAAACAGAAAAAAAATGTCAGACTGTTAAAATTGACTTTCAATTAACATCACAGGCTAAGAAAGTGTATAAAAGGTTCCAACTTTCCCCCGGAATGACAAAGATTATTAGTACATAAACACCAGTAAAATAATCCGAAACCGGAAACTATCAAATTTCAACCTACTAACAGAAATTGTAAAATAAATGTAAAAACTTGGACATGCATGAATTCAGGTTGAGAAAATGAAAAACATAATAAAGAAGGCTAAAGTTCTATGCTTTTTTTTTTTTTTGGGGGGGGGGGGGAATAAAAAAAAGACCACAAATTTATGAAGAAAAATAATATTTTGTGTGGAAGAGAAAGGACCGGTTGTTGCGAGGAGCAAGTGAGTTGGGGCGAGTTGGGAAGGAAGCGGTGCTGAGAGAAGGGAGTGGAGGAGCTGTAACGGCAAGGAAAGCCCGCAACGACGCCATTCTGCCGCAATAGGCAAACGGGAATGAGCGCAACCACCGATAATTTCAGAGAAATTACTAGTATTTGCTTGCTGGCAAGTGTCAACCTCCAAATTTGGCCGTTGTATTTATATATGGCATCAGCACTTTCCGCTCAGACAAAAGTACAAGAAGTTTTTTAAATACCGACTTTTATCATTCAATCCTCATTTTTTTCCCATTTTCTTTTCTTTTCCTTTTTTTCCTTCTAATTTTATTTTTTGTGCAAAAGAAAAAAGATTAATTTTTTTTAAATAACCCATTATTACCGAAAAAATGTTAGGCGGCAATAAGTGAAGCCATACAAAAAAATCAGGGCCTAAATGGTGGTTGCTACACGTTCCCTTTATTTCCTTTTTCCCCCTTTTTTAGTTTTTTTTTCCTAGTATGTTCTTTCAAGGGCTCGGATGTAGTTTTGGGATGGTTAAGAGGTTAATCTCTGACCGTTGATTCTGAGGGGTTTAAAAAAATAAAGGCTTAAACCCTTGAAAATTTTGCCCATCGGCCGGGGACCGTCGCGATAGTCTCTTTCTTTCCCGCTTGTCAATCGTCTTCCTAATGGAACCACTGTTAGGATTCGAAGAAGAATCGATTGCGGCTTATAGTCAAGAGTTTTCATCATCATCAACATCACAATCATCCAACGACTACAAATTGGTGCCGTGGTTAAACTGGGCTGAATGGGAATCAGTGAGAGAAGCCCTCTTCTCCTCTTCTCCGGACAAGATTTCCTTCGCTCTCTCAAGAGTAATACTTTCTCATCTTTTTCTTTTTCTTTTTTTACTTTGTTGGAAAAGCTTTTAAGATTCTCATAAAAGTTTCCCAATTTGTAGATATCGACGTGGCGAAGCAGAGGATGTTTACCAGTTGTGATTGATGTCACTGCTGCAATCATTGAAATTCAGCAGACCGATCCTTTCTTCAGGTATCCATTTTTTATGCATTTGGGAATTTTTCCCCTTTTTTTGGTTTTTTCTTCTAAAGGAACTATCTTTTACTTCTAACTGTAGAGGGGACAACCCGAAGGATGACTTGAATTCAGAACAAATGCTGGCAATGTTGCATTGTATGGCAATCTTGAGGTAAATCTCTTTCCTTTTTGAACTTTGAGTTGAATGTGAAGTGTAATAGTAGCATCGTAATTAGTTTTGTTAAGAAAGGTCCTATTTCTATGCTTGATGTAGTTTCAATGTTGTGTTTGAAGGCTTGTTAATTGTGTTGTTGAGAAGACACGTAAGAGAACAGGGATTTCAATTGCTGTTGCAGCTGATGCAATTGGTATTCCTCGTAAGCTGATTGATGTTCGTCATGGTAAGCTGTTTTAGTGATTTGTATTATAAAGCTTTTGTAATGTGGACGCATGACCTTGCTCAATCTCTTACTGTTGCGTGGTTTAAATGTTATTTTCTTCAAGCCACTTAGCTAGAAGAAGGAAAATAATTTTGATTCAGAACTCGATTTACTTTGTTTGTGATGTTGGTTTGATTGCAGAGGGTTCTCACCGTGACCTCCCATCACTCACAGTTGTTCGGGAGTCCTCAATTCTGGTAGGCTCTTAGTGTTTTCTTGTACTCTTTATCATTCTTTCTTACAAGCTCTTATATTTCTCTTTCAAGTTTACGTTTTTTTCACATTATTCTTCCTGATTCCAGGCACTTAATTGGCTGAAATCCTATTATTGGGAACCTCAAAAGAAGCAAATTCCTTTAGAAAGAGATGGAGCTGTTAACCTTAGAAGGGAAATTAAATCCAAACTCCGTGAATTGGCTTTTTGCATCAAAATTAAACAAAGTCCTGAACTTGTGTCTTTGCTCATGAGAGGAAAAGGTATTTTTGAAGTTTTCCTTTCTCTTCAGTAGTTGAGTATATATTAACATTAGAATTTTTATCTCTGCTTTCAGTTGTGGCCTCTTGATCATAATCCCATAGTTTGTGGCTAAAATTTTGATGCTTTTTCTGTAACCAATATTCGTCTAAAATCCATCTTTCCGTGGCCTTTTTATCACAAGATGCAAGGCTTAGTATCCAGGATACCTGCTTCCATTTCATAATCTTTGCCTTAATAACCTTCCCGGTCTTATCTTCTGAAAATAACATGCACCATTCACTTCTCACAGGTAGCAGACAGTTTAAACACCTTTGTGGCAGTAGTAAATTTTTCTCACTAATGGCAGGCGAGGTCCAATCTTCTCAATCTGGAGGTAAGGTATTATTACTTATTATTTTTGTTTGGGAATATACAAAATTTAAGGTTGAGCAGTAATACTTAACATGTTGAATATGAATGTTCCATCATACAGAGGGTGTACATTGTATGCTGAATTTATAGGTTGTTTTCCATGTGTGTGTATTCTGACTGGAATGGGTTGAGATATTCTCATGGAAATGTACAAATAGACATTTCTTGATGTCTATAATGACATCATACATTTTCTGATGTCTGCTTTGCAGTTCCCAAGAAACAGATTACTAAAACCTTGAAAATTCTGAAGCGCTTATATTCTACATCAGCCTCAGAAGTAGTATCCATTTTATTGGAATTCTTGCTGAAGGCTTTAAAGTCGTCAAGTTTCATGGGCCTTGAAAAAGATTCTGAAGCAGACGAAGATAAACATGCTCCATTGGATGATTGGGAGCCTGTCGTAAGAAAATTATCAAATAAGAAACCAGAATTGCTTCTGGCCCTTCTTCAGAGTGTTCTGGATATGATTGGGACAGCATCGAAATATGAAAGTGGTAAATATTGTCCTGCTATTACTTCCGTTTTAAATAGTCCTTAGGTCTTTGCATGCTTTCTTCAAGGTTTTTTTTTCATGCTAACTGTATTTACCCTTCTTTTTCTTGTTCTGATTCTTATTCAGAGGGTAGAGGGGAGGCTTGCCAAGTAGAGGATCTTTCGTCATTGTTTGCATGGCTGGTCAGACATGTTCTGGAATCAAAGCCTCAAAATGCCAAACGTTCTGCTGGAAAAAGCATGTCAAAGGCAATTCTAATGGAGCTCCTGCGCAAATGTCTCTTGGTGTCAGCTTTTGGTAACAAATATCTCATGGATTCAGCACTTCATCTTGTGCACCTGGTTGGAAACAGAGTTTTGGTTGAGAGACTCAACAAACTTTCTTCGCTAAGTTTGTCGAGTACGGAGCTTACTGAAGAAAACTCTTCTCTCGAGATTTCCAATATTGTTAGTGAAGAACAGGAATCCATCAATCAAGCTACTAAGAAGCTAGAACTAATTACACGTGACCAAATGAAGGGCAAGTTTGTAAAGCCAGCAGATGATGCCCCAAATTCAAACAGATGGGTTGTGGCAAAATCATGGAAACCATGTCCTCTTGGTATGTTGCCTAGTGAACTTGGGTCTTCTGGTTGTATGCCAGTGCTTGATTGTGATAATGATTGCCAAAGGGATGAAGATTTAGTAGAAGGGAAGTCGAATTGGGAACTTAACCGTTGTAGCGGGAAGAGAAAAGCTAGTGATGATGTCCAAATGCTGGATATCTCAAGTCCTAAGAAAGTAAAGGAAACGGTAGAGAACTTAACGAATGGTGAAGATTATGTTTATTTCCCAGGCAGCTGTGGCCATCTCATGATGGAGGGGCTTTGGAAGAAAGTCGGGGAAGCAGAAGTGCAGGCCATTGCTTCTGCTGTAAAAATTTTGGTATAGTAACGCCTAGCGTTGCTTTGATGTATTTGTATTCTAAACTACATAGCTAAATTATCATGCCATCAATTTTGTCAATTTATTCTTGTTTCATTTTCCTTTTGACAATCATTCTTCTACTTAACATAATTTTTATTAGTTAAGTTTGTTACTATTAAATTAATTCTAAAAAATTTATCACTGTAACTCATCAACATCAAATTATATATATTTATAAATTAAGAATAAGGGTATTAGAAACAAAGTATACATTAACTTGCAAAAGTTTATGTTATAATTTTTCTTTTTAAATTAAATAAAATTACTATTAGCATATAAGTTGGAATGGACGGTCGAGATTGAATGTTGAGATCCAATAAAAAAGAGTAGTAGACTTTCATCGTTGTTATCAGACGACTGAGAGCGTAGAGTTTACTTGTTGAGTAGTAGGAGTCTAAGGAGACCATTTTTGATCTGAAGGAGAAGAGGGGCGAGAGGCAAAGTTGAATCAGATTCAGGCGACGAAATGGGGAAATCATCATCCAGCAAGGACGCTCAGGCCCTCTTCCACTCTCTTCGCTCTGCTTACGCTGCCACTCCCGTCAATCTCAAGGTCTCTTCTCCTTCCTTCCCTTTTTCACTTATTTTTACTCCAAATCTGGGTTTCTGAATTCTAATCCTTTCCCTCCCATTTTTGGGGTTTTCTATCTACAGATCATTGATCTATATGTGGGTTTCGCAGTCTTCACAGCTCTGATTCAGGTGCGTCCACTCCATCTGGACAAATCTGTGTTTTGCTGTTTTTCATTTGTTTATTGCAATTTGTCCTGAATCTATTGATTTGTGACTTGGGGGTTTCGAATTCTTTGCTTTTTAACTATATTTTAGACGTTATAGTAGTCTTTTGTTGAAATTGCGAATTGCATGTTGTTTGGGAATCCTGTATTTTCTAATTAGCTGAAGTTTTCATTATAAATGGGGAATATTATATTGAATGAAAGGTTGAGTTTTATACTATATATGCTGAACATTTTGAAATTCCTTCAAAACGATAATAGAATCTAAATTGTTTACTAATGATTTTAAGTGTTGGATTAAGGTCATGCTTCTTCTGATTTAAGTTGCAACAGCACTTTTTCATCAAGTAGTTGTGTCCCAATTTGCAATTTAGTTACATCTGTATTCGACAACTTGTCCTGTCCCGATCTCACATCTTCACTTATTTTGTGGATCCTCAGGTTGTTTACATGGCTATTGTGGGATCATTTCCTTTCAACTCGTTTCTTTCTGGTGTGCTTTCTTGTGTTGGGACAGCAGTCCTTGCTGGTAAGTGGACTTAGTTTCATTACTCTTTGCAAGGTTGAAAGACCTATTTCCGAGACTGATCGGTTATGTTTGATACAGTTTGTCTTCGTATTCAAGTGAACAAGGAAAACAAAGAATTCAAGGTAAGCCTTTTCAGATATTCTGTCGTATACTCCACTAATTAACAAGATTGTAAATTCTCTGAACGATCTTATTGTCCTTGTAAAGTCAAATGATATGAGGATTTCTATTTTTTCTTTTAAATCTTAACATAAAACAAATGGTTTTGAACTTCCTTCTTCCACAAATAACTTGTTTTTCTCCTTTATTCCCCTAAGGTTGATGGAACTGGTACATATTGGTGTGAAAATTCTCTGCATATTAAATCCCTAACTCAACAATGCTAATGTCGATTGCAGGATATAGCACCGGAGCGGGCTTTTGCAGATTTTGTTCTGTGCAACTTGGTGCTCCACTTAGTTATCATGAATTTCCTTGGATAGAATTGTGTCTCTGGCTTTGCTGGAGTTGTGTTTTCTCAGTCTGTGGCAGTAATTTATAGTTACTCATGAAAGGAAATTCTTAGGTCTTTTTATGAGCTTATACTTAATGCGGAATTGTAGTTGAAACTTCATGTTTGCCTGTGGCTAAAGAGTTTGAAATTACTTGGATGGGAAACAAAAGACAATTGATTGTCATTTTGCTTATTCTAACTACTTTTCCGGGTTTAAATTTCTTCCCTGGCATAAACTTTTCTTTTGTTGGCCACTCCCTAGCACGTCTACTGGATGGGAGTATCACTCTTTCTTCTATAAAAAGAAGGGGGGAAATTGACAGGCATTCTGTGGAAAGTGCCAATAGGTTAGAATTTTCATATTCGTTTAGGCATCATTGTGGAATTGGATTAGAAGCGACATTGGCAGCTACAAGAAAGAATGGCTGCGATGTTGTGGTGGAATTAGGAACCGAGTTATCAGTTTACACTTTAGTAATCAGTAGTGATTTCTTTGTAGACTCATGGTTTAACCTTGTTTCTTAAGAGCCCGTGACTCAATACAAATAATGATCTCCTTTTATCTTTTTGTTGATTTAAGCAAAAAATAGTATCCCTTATGCAAAGGGAACATTTGGTTGCTCTATAAATCTGCATAATAGACACGTGTGTTGGATTGAATGGTGGGAATTCGATGTCATTTAAGCAAGGTCTCGGGTTCTTGTGAATGGTGAAAAATGCATTGAGTGGTAGGAGATGGATGTCCTTAAAACAAGGTCTTGGGTTAGCATAGCTTCTCCAACTTGGGTTTGATACGGCTGGACTCAGGATTAGTTGACTCAATGTGGACTCAGGATTAGTTGACTCAATGTGACTACTGGATACTCGGGGATTCGTATCAAAAAGAAAAATAAAAATAAATATGCATAGTGGAGGTCACCTGATGACCCAATTAGCTTATAAGATACTCCCTCCGTCCCATATTATCTGTCCCTTTTGGGTCAAAGTTTCCTAACTTTGACCTTTAATTATAAAAAATTTACATAAAAATAAATTATAAAAAATTATGTTTTGATTAAGTTAAGTCTTAAACTTTTCAAAACATATTTTTTGAAAATTTGATTGTATATATATTTTTTGTAATTAAAGATCAAATGTATGATTGGTTTGACCCAAAAGGGACAGATAATATGGGACGGAGGGAGTAGAATATACTCATGGAGATCCCTATAACTTGCTGTGTGATACTCTCGATTACTTAAGAAGGGAGAGGATAAGAACGAATTTTCATAGGATCCGTTGGATTGGAAGAAGAAACTGCCTAAGATTCCGTATCCCTTCTTATTGAGATTCCTAGGCCCAACTTTTTGCCTTGGCCACTAAAATGGCTTGTTTCGGGCTCATTAAAGAGTTGCACCCTTAAAACCAGAAAAGCAACGTATGAAATTAGCCAAGAAGAGCAACAAACCCATAATTCACTGTCTAGCACAAATGCAGAAATGAGAAATTAGGGAGGTTGGAGTTGCTGAGTGAGTTGCCTATGTTTTCCCTAATACTGGAAGTTCCATGAAAATTGCATGATTTCATTAATCAATTTATGATTATGATAAAGTTAGGTCTATTTTTTGAAGTTAATTAAAAGTTCCAACCAAACTTCGTTAGGCAATTTAAGCTTCGAAAATGATCAGGGCCTCATGGACTTATATTTAATTGGTTTGCCTCAAAGCAATGCCCAAGCTTTCATTTCAAAGGCCATTTTGATGTTAGTCCTTCTATTGCCACTTTCCTATCACATGCTTTTTGCTTATATAAATTCCAATATGGTCATATATGGGTCGACATCATATTAATTTCCAAACCTGTATTGCTTTCGTCCCATCTCATAATTATTTTCATAGGATGCTTCATTCCAATATAGTACTAATTAAATTTCGTACATATCCATGTATATTTTAATCATCTAAATTACTTATATCCTTTAACAATACAATATGCTATTTCAATCAATTTTTTCCAACATTCAAAAAGACAATTTTATGTTTAAAGAACGAGGAAAGTGTGGAGAAATCAATAAATGAGCCGTCACAATTGAATTGAACCATTCCAATTGAACGGTCACAATTGAATCATTCAAATTGAACCGTCACAATTGAATCTGAACCATTCCAATTCTGACCCAATTTAGAGAAAAAGAGCTTTTGATTTTGATTGGTAGCCCATGATAGAGATGCAACATGACAAAAATGGTCCCTGCCTCTCCCGATCATCTCCCAAACCTTTTTTTATTTTATTTTTCTTTCAGGATAATAGTTGAAAAAAAATTAAGATGAAAAATGGAAAAGAAAAGAGAGTGATAATAACCATTAGATGCCACGCGTCCCGATAACCTCCCCTTCGCCAATCCGTAGACGTACACGTCATTAATCCGCAGCTATTCCCCTATTCGTCCGCTCTCGGGCGATGTAAATCACGTGCTTCAACACCATCGGTACATCACCGCCACCAAAAAAGAAATAAAAAATTAAAATTAAAATTAAAATTAAAATTAAATTTCCACATTTCCATTTTCTTTTCTATTTTTCGTTTTTTTCAGAGAGAGATAGATAATAAAAGAGAGGAGGAATTTCGTTATTTTCTTTCTTTCTTTCTTTTCCTTGTTTCACTCGTGTATCTTTCCTTTCTCTCTTCCATTCAAAACCATAAGAGAAACAAAGACTAATGTCTTCTTTGCCTCTCCCATTCTTCAGCGGAACTTCCACTAAGGCTCCATTAATTTCTTTCTCACTCAAATCTTCTTCTTCTTCTTCATCTTCCTCGTCTCCTTCTTGTTCTTATTCGTTTTCTCCTTCTTCGGTTCCCTTTCAACGAGTCGAGCTCTTTCGATCTACTTCCAAACGAACGGCCAGGAATTTCTCTTGCGTGTTTTACTCTTTGAAAGCCAAGGCAATGGCTGAGCTCGTTCAAGATAAGGAATCGGTCGTTGCCGCCACTGGTAGTAGTGGAGGCGGGAGGCCGGAGGTTGAGCATTCCCGTACCTTTCTTGAAGCTCGCTCCGAGCAAGGTTCGCTTTCTTTTTGGCTCTTTATTTTTTTTTTTCTGTTTTTCATCTTTTTTTTTTGTGAGACATTTATTAAACAAATGAAGTTTCGAATATTATATTCCAGATGTTATGATTCTTTATCCTTGTTTATTTCCGAATAATAGAAACAGATATTGTCAATGTTCTTTTTTTCCAACGTTTCTTTTTTTTTCCCAATTTTTTTGTTCTTTTCGTCGTAAAGAAAAATGAATTAGTAGTAAAATTTACAAGTGTAGAGAATTAGAAATTGTGGAGATTACGTGGTCCGCCAACTGCTTTTAGTATTTAATTACTGCTTTATTGGATTACGTCGATGCTGAATAGTGATTTAATTTTTGTTTGTTTTGTTGAGGCTTTAACGGTAAATCTTGATATGGTTTTCCAAGAAGCTTGGACTAGAACTTAATTTTCTCAATGAAATCAATATTTCGAAAGCAGCTTCATGTGAAAATCTGCTGGTCTCTGTTGTTGATAAGAGCTATTTATTCATAAAGAACATGTTTAACTATTAGAACAGCTCATTTAGCCAGTTGAGTTATAATGCAATGATTAATGTTTTGAAGGTTCTCCATAAAAAAGAGCCAAAAGAACCCAGTATTTTAGGCAGAGCATAAAGAAGGATAGATTGGAAAGGAGGGTTGGACATGGAGAAGAGTAAAAGGGGTTGGTTGATTGAAAGAGCAAGTGACCTAGGAAATAGAAGGAAACATTTCCTCACTTTGAATACATCCTGTTCTTTACCTTAAACTGCAGCCTTTTGTAGTTGCCAACTTAAACTAGAAGACTGGAATTATATCTGATGCTGCTTGTTTGTCTACAGAACTCCTATCTGGAATTAGGAAGGAAGTAGAAGCTGGAAGGCTACCTCCAAATCTTGCTGAAGGAATGGAAGAATTATATCAGAATTATAGAAATGCAGTAAACTAATATACTTGAACTCTTAATTTAGTTGGCCTTAATGTATGTTCTAAATATGATAGGTTCTCCTCTTCATAAATTATCTTGGTTTAGGTGGAAGCATCAGCTTCCTCTTTTCCCTTTGCTTCTATAAAATGCTGCTAGTTTTTTTGTCAATTCTATTTAATCTAGGGTAGAATACTGGTTTCCAACATTCATGTAGCATCTTTGTATCTTTCCTTTGTTTATTTGTAATCTTCATCGTGATCTATTTTTTGTGTGCCAACATATTAGGTTTTCCAAAGTGGAGATCCCAGAGCAGTTGAGATTGTGTTGTCAAACATGGCTGTTGCATTGGACCGTATGCTTTTGGATGTGGAGGTAATTGTACTACAATGCTCTGTGAAGATGATTCTGCTGTTTGTAACATATATGAACTTCCATTCTCAGGCATTGCATACAGATTATGAGTTTATACAAACTTCTGCATGAAACATGGCAATCATTTTTCAGGATCCTTTTGTCTTTGAACCCCACCATAAAGCTTTGAGAGAGCCATTTGACTACTACATGTTTGGTCAAAACTATATTCGGCCTTTGATTAATTTCAGGTTAGTGGACTATTTCCACACTGTCCTCATAATGTTGTTTCAGTACTTATATTGATTCTCTCTTCTTCATGTTTGATTGTTTATCATCAACTGTATTGACAACAATGCAGAGAAAAAGAAGTGTGTACCACGTGTACTATATTTCACTCTGTTCACCATCCCGACAAAATTTTATTCTGCTAGTCTATGGATGCACTTTACTGCTTCTAACAACCTCGTTGTCTTTTAATTCCTTATTCTCTAGTATTTCATGTGTTTCATATTAAATTTATGTTACTCGTGTTTTAATCACCCCATGCATTTTCTATACTGTATATTTTTTTAATAGTGCAGACTCCTGATGTTTGTAATAACATCTCTTTGTTATCTTTGTTGCAGAAATTCATATATTGGCAATCTTTCTCTTTTCTCTGAAATAGAAGAGAAGCTTAAGCAGGTATCTAGACTTGGTTCTTTTTCTTCCTTTACTGGGATTATTTCTGAAATTAAATACGAGTTTTGAACAATTATCTGCTTCACAATAATTAAACAGGGTGTTGTTTTCATTTTTTAAATTGGAAAAGGCATACTATTTTATTGGTAGTAAGTTGAAGAGGGCTTTTTCCCCTCTTCTCACTGCTATAAGACTTAAATGCTCTTTGTTTTATACTTAATAAGAACATGTATCCAAGGACAAAATAAAGGTAACAGGTTTTCACTTGTTTATATCTTAGTGATTGGATTTGATGGGAACTTTAGGATGTTTTACTTGTAATTTTATTGTTGGCATGAATTGAAATTAGCCATACTAAATTTCCAACATTCAGGGGTTTTGACATGCAACCGGGGCTTGGAAAGTGTGTAGTACTGGCTACTTCTTTTAAACTCGGGTGGCTTTTGTGGATATAATTGTTAGACAATTGATTGCAGGGCCACAATATTGTACTTATGTCAAACCACCAAACTGAAGCTGACCCAGCCATCATTGCACTGTTGCTTGAGAAAACAAATCCACATATTGCCGAGAACATGGTAATTCCCTGTCAAATTAATTTTTTGCTTTCACACTGCTGTATTTATGTACTTAATCATAGTTATGTTCTATGCTTCAGATATATGTTGCAGGGGATAGAGTCATAACAGATACTCTTAGCAAGCCTTTCAGCATGGGAAGGTATTTGGAGAGTTCCTAGCTGTTTGAATTGATTCAACGAACATATGCTAATAGGTCACTTAAGAAAAGAGTTGTATTCGTTTCTTTTAGGAATCTTATATGTGTCTACTCCAAGAAGCACATGTTCGATGTTCCAGAGCTTGCTGAGATGAAAAGAAAAGCCAACACACGAAGTTTGAAAGAGATGGCTTTGCTTCTAAGGTACCTTAATCACCATTTTCACTCTTTTAGAATGATAATTTATGTTAACATGCTTGAATCCACTGTGATGTTCTACTATAAATATGCGGCTTTAGACCAAAATGTTGTTTTATTACAGGGGCGGATCGAAAATAGTATGGATTGCCCCAAGTGGTGGCAGGGACCGCCCAAATGCCACAGGAGAATGGTTTCCAGTGAGTCTGTGCAGCCTTTATCGTGAACTATTTACTATTTTTCTTAGCTCACCTTAGATCAATTTCATCTTGTACAAATAGGGAACTTTTGGTATAAAGCCAAAAAACGGGTATACACTGCTTTCATCAGCATTCTGAGGCTAATAGAGAACATATTTTCACTTAAAAGGGACCTCTTGTTTTGGTTTAACTATGAGAGATTCTTTGAAAGAGGCCACCGTAAAAACGAGGCTTTATAGTATCCATTTGAATTTGAAACCAAATGTTTATAGCTTGAGTAGAAGAATGAGAACTGAAGAATCCTGTTGCTACTCTTGGAAGTATCATGGCTATATTGACAGACAAGGTTTAGGGAAAAAAACTGGAGAAACATATTTACTGCTGATCACTTTATACCCTAGCAACTTCATGCCTGATTTATATTCTTCTGTTTAATCCTGTCTGTCTTGATTAGACCCCCGAAAAAATCAGAACCTTTTGAATGCACATATGCATCACCCTATGTTTGTGATAAGCTTGAGTTCATTCATATACTAATATATGAAGGTGGTCAGGCACCCTTTGACTCTTCTTCAGTGGACAATATGAGAAGGCTCATAGAACATTCAGGTGCTCCAGGGCATATATATCCCTTGGCTCTATTGTGCTATGACATAATGCCCCCTCCACCACAGGTGTGTATTTGTTTGTCAGTTTCTGTTATACTTTGTATTTGTTATTCAGTTTTTGTTTGACTCTTCTTCAATGGCATTTTTTTTAAGGTGGAAAAAGAAATTGGAGAAAAAAGAGTTATCTCCTTTCATGGGGCTGGATTATCAGTAGCACCAAAAATCAGCCTCCCAGAAGTCGCTGCTGCTTGTGAGAAGCCTGAAGAGGTTGGTTGCTGTTTTAGATGTGACTTACTTTTTTTCCTTTTAAACTTTCTAAAGAACTCTGTCACGTTTATCTGTGCTTGTCAATTGCTTTGTCAGGCAAAGGATGTATATACACAAGCTCTGTATAATTCTGTGACTGAGCAATACAATGTCCTCAAATCTGCCATACATGGCAAACAAGGGTTAGCGGCATCAACTGCTGGTGTCTCTTTGTCACAGCCATGGAACTAGTGAAACCCGTTTCATCGTCTCAAATCTGGTACAAGGTAATCTCTTAATTTGTGGTGTATTAAGTTTACAGTAAATGCTTTCTGCAGTGCTGCAATGAGAACATCTCAATGTTGTGATTTGCTGCAGGCCTAGTGTTTTCCCGGCATAATTTTTGACACCTTAACAAGAAGCCATTAGATAGTAGATTGCCCATGAGGAACCCAATTTATTGATTACGTATTGATGACATCAACTAGTAGATTACGATTTTTCTGTGTATACCTTTAACCGGGAGCTGAATCGATCAGAAACTGAAGCTTATCTCAGAGGTTCTGCTTCAGGTTTGTACTGTACAGATCTTATTTCCTAGAAAGACTCAAATCCAGTAGTCCATAGGCAATTTTTACGTGTATATCATCATCTATTAAATTTGATGTATCGCTTCATATTTTGGAGTTAAAGGTCCTATCACTATTCTTTCTCTTTTAATAACCAATTTACTTTCAGAATCCATAAGGGCATATTAGCTCTAATTTGGAACCATTAGTTTGTTCTCAATAAATTGGTTCATATATACTTCTAATTTGAAGTCTTAACATGATTACCTTTCTTTAAAGCCAGCAGTAGTTGAGACTTTAGCCTTTGTATTCCATGAGAACTGAGAAGGCATGCCTGATTTCTGTATTTTGTTTCATTGTTTTCAATCCCATATTGCATGTTTTAGCCAAAAGCGATTGCGACCCGTTTCGTTTCTTTAAATTACAAATTGGTCGCTTGCTTGTTACGAAGGGCTGCCGATCTCCTTAAGAAGAAGAAATGTCCAAAATTGAATGGCAAGAAAAGTTGGTAGAAAGTTTTGTCTATGGATACTGGATAGTGGATAGATACCAGTAGTAGCAAGTACACTACAAAACGACATCCCATTGAGAGTATGGATTCACCAACCTGGCTATGGACTTGACAGATCATATTGAGAAAGAGAATATTAACATGTATATTGGTTGGTAGACAAGAAATTGTTCTTCGGATCTAAAATTAAACTACCAAAGCTCTTTGCGTAGTAGTAGTAGTAAGCAAATTGTCTGCAACTTTGATTCTGTCTCTTGTGTGTGTTTTTATGTTTACTGCTTGTTTGTTGTTGAGCAAAAGGGGTTAAGATTAGATCACAAGCACTTCACCCACTGCATTTTCCCATATTTCCCATTTGTTTAACTGACTAGAACAAAGCACGAGAATGCTTTCGTTTCTTTCATTTTAAAATTTATGTTTGTTTTCTTTTTCATGTCGATGTGGATTAATGTTTAAAAAATACTCTACCCCCCATGTAAGTAGTAAAGGCTATGTATTTGTTGGTATTTGATTAATCTTTTTTTACCCATTTAATTAATGTTGGTCGCACGAGGTTTTCGAATCATCTCACATTCTTAGATGGCCAAAATCTCATAGTACATTGCATTGCATTTTTTGTAGTGAAGAGTGTGCCGTGAGTGCACTGCTCTACCAATGTTTTAAAATTGTGCCAGTTTCTTGGAATTTAAACCTTATTTATTATCTGTCTCTCTATGGTTTTTCTTCCACCGTCAAATTTGTGCCAGTTAGCATTAGATTAAAGTAGATTATTTTTCTAATTATGTTTATATATATCGCTAGCTTTCCGATGCTGCCTGAATTGAATAATCGTACTAACTTAACAATAATTTCAATTTTATCAAGCTTTCCTTTTGTTGCTTTTAGGCATGCATGCCAATGCCATGCTGCCAATTAATCCTTATTATTCGTTGCAACTAATTATACCTTGCAAGGACTTGAACTAATTGTGTCTTCCACCATCCCATCTTTTTGTTCTTTTTCTTCTTCTAACTTGATTATGATTATTATTTTCACAATAAAAGAAATCATCGGTCATGTCATTAATGATAATCTTTTGAAATCAGTAGTGTCCCTTAAAAATAAAATAAAATGCATGGAAAATAGAATGAACGGATAAGATTCTATTCTACTACTAGTAGTAGCTAAAAAGATGAGAAATTCCCTGCTAAATATTATTGGAGGCAGAATTGACCCTATGGGTACACGTGGCTTTCATAGGTTGGTTGGAAAGTGGGGTCTTGAGAGCCGTCAGATGCACAAAATATGAAGTGAGGTGGTGAGGCATCACCATCGGATTTGCTGATTGGGGTCCGGGTTCCCCCTTTAGACTCGGATTTTTGGCCCAGGTCAAATGAGAAATCAAGGTTCGGATTGAAAGTTTAATAAGACCCATCAAGGATGCTAATGTCGACTGACAAAGTGGATTTGAGGCCCACGCGCCACCCCTATCTGCTCCGCCACTGGGAAACAACTGCTCCTTTGAGGTGGAGGAGCTGTTGAGAATTATACTCAAACAACACATTCATCACTCTTTCGGGTCCTACTTCTTGTTTCATTTGCAATTATGGGTCCCATTTTTTTTTTTTTACAAATTTGCAAACATTTGATTTTACAAATTTTACACATTTGCTTAGTATTTCATTCATTGTTATTGTACGTGGTCTAATGTCCAATTTGGATTTAAATCTTTTCCAACTTATTTAATTTGAGATTAAGCCTTTAAATTGAATCAAATTGACCCTAACAGTGTGTTTGGATAATCTTTTGAGGGATTAGTATAGGACAGGATAGGATGGGAAATGAGGGTTTTTTAAAGGAAAGGAAGGGAAGGACAATCATTGTTTGGATTGTTTAAAATATAAAAAGTAAGGAACATGAGGGATCACCTAACATTTAATAAATAAAAACTTTGTTGGTTCTTGTTGATATTTCAAATTGGAGTACCAAAAAAGATGGACTTATAAGGATCAAGAAGGACCAAAATTGATCCTCCAAAACCCATGGACCAAATCTAATTTCCAATCCAAACATGGGTCACTAACTAAAAGGACCTCTCATCCCGTCATGTCTCATCCCGTCCCTTACTGATCCCTCAATCCAAACACACTGTAAATCTTTTCAAAATGTACCAATTTAAGTCTAAATTTGACGGGGTGTTGGTTGTGAAATGCACGCGTTAATGAGATACGTGAAATTGCAATTATTTGAACTAGAACTTACATTTCCATTTTATCAAATTACCAATTTGAACCTAAACCTTTCAAAAGTTGTTCAATTGGAGTCTAAACATTTTAAAAATTACTCAATTTGAGTCTAAAAACAGAAAAAAATAAATTTATTAAATTATTAATTAAATAAAATTTAAAAAACAATATTGTCCATGCTGATAGTGCCACGTCAGGCTGTTAGCCTGTTACTAACAGTAACAGTACGTGCATTTCACCGCTAGCTCATCGTCAAATTTAGGCCCAAATTGATGCATTTTGATGAGATTTAAGCTCAATTTGGTTTAGTTTAAAGGTTTAGCCTCAAATTAAGCAAATTGGGAAAGATTTAACCCCAAATTGGATACTAAGCCCAGCTTGGCCATGGCCCTAGCTCAAAACTGCAAAATCATGGGAAGAAGAATTTAATTTTGATTTATTGTTGATGTTTTTTCTCGGAAAAAAACAAGTTACAGGTGTGAAGCACGATTTGGGTTTTCACAACATGTTTTGCATTAAAATTCAATAATTGTGGATGAAACAATGTTTATGACTTATATATATATATATATATATATTTACCAGTAGTAAATGTATGTAAGGGTGGTCCAAAAATTAATTTAATAGTATCTTCAACACTCAATGATTTTGAAAATTACTTTCTGAAATAAAAGAAAAAAGGATAAGTTGTGATACATGCATGCATTTTTTGACTTGATTGACACCAAAGTTCACTTTTATATGATTATGTCTGAAATCTAAATGCATTAGAGCAAAAGGAAAAGATTATGTTTAGTTTAATGACTTATATAAAATCTCAAATAGTAGCACTAACATCATAATTCATATAAGGGATTCTCGAGGAAGCTAGTAATTTGTGGTAATTGACAACTTATAAACCAAGGCAGCCATTATTGACATTAATACAAAAGCAACATACCAATTTTCATTGGCAATATGTAATTTCCCCCCTCTATTTTAAGTTAATGTAAGGAGGAACTGTATTGATTCAATATTAAAACATGTTAAAGTTGGTGTTTTTGGGGGTTAACTCTTGCGCTGATGTTCTTGCCAAGTTTGACAGTAATTCTTCTTGTTGTGATAATTTAAATGAGGCTTTAGTTGTCCTCAATGAACTTTCCTCTTTTATTTTTAGTTTATTACTGGTTGATGCAAAGAAATCCTATGTACCACACTATTTCTTTTTAATATTTAAGTTTCAGTATTTAAAAAAAAAATTAAAACATGTTATATATGAGGATTTACAACGATATAGATTACCAATAGGCTACCAATAAGGATCATTATAACTCGAGCTTCAAAACTTTAATGACAGATTTAAAATGTTATCAACTCAACCTATCTCAATTAATTCAACCCTAATATTATTATGTTACTAGGTAAGAGCCCGCAGCGCGTTTCACTGCGTGAATATGTTCTTGCACTTGATATGCAATAGTCCCAATCAGTTTTCAACATATTATTGGTGACTTATGCGTTTGCAAAATGAGAATGATTACCAATTGCTTTAGGTCATGTGTTTTGAAAGATTTGGACTTAAATAAGGATTCGACAAAAAACCAGTCAAAAGAATTAGCCTCATTAATCTAAGAACAAATTGATAGGGGTATATCGGTCATTTTCATGCTTGATTTTTTTGTTATTTAAGTTACGAATCGAGGGTATTTTGGGAAGTTTGAAAAAAAAAACCTTCTGTGGGTCCAATTTCCACCATAAACACAAATTATGTAATATTAAGTAGACCGTCTATTTCCTTTAACCGAAACAACTAATTCTTTGGAAGCAATTTTTATACCTCGAACATTAAATTTAGTTTTCGAGCCGTTCATGAAAGTTGTAGATCATGGAACAACCTTTCAAGAGACACTTGAATCATCTCAATTACACATCTGGAGCAAAAGTTATATAATATTAACTGGACTGTTTATTCCCGTTAACCGAAACAACAAATTTTTCAGAAGCATTTTTGATACTTGAAACATTAAATTTAGTTTTCGAGTCCTTCATGAAAGCTGTAGATGATGGAACAATTTTTTAATAGACACTTAAATCAGTTTAATCGGATAACCGGAGAGAAAAGTATATAATGTTAAATAGATCTTTTAGTCAAACCATTTATAAATATGTTATATTAAATTATTAAAAAGTCAAAAATACCCTTAGAAATTTGTGAGAATAACGAAAAAACCAATATTGAAATGACGAAAAAACCAAACTAAATAGTAATCAAATTAATAAGGTTAAATCTTTTAACTGGTTTTTTAATACTTACACTTCCTATAATTATTGTTTTTTTATAATATATCTTCATAATACTAATGTTTTGACATAATATGGTCTAGTTAAATATAAGCCATGGTCCATGGAACATGTGCAAATGTGCAATTTAGCCCAATTGCTTATGGAGCGAGTATGTGATATTCATACCTGCGGGAGAGTGAGGAAAATAAAGAAGTGAGAAAACAGACAAAACAAAAAATTGTCATGTAGCTAAGAAAGAGATTGAGTATTGACCCCTCCCTTGTACTGTAATTCTGACACGCAATGAAGTCATGCACAATATAACTCACTCTCTTCTTTCTTTCAATGGGATTTTCTTTTCCTTTTTTTTTTTGTAGAGAGAGAGAATACCATCAGTTTGTAAGTTAAGG